>CM062295.1:37780733-37853786 GCA_031216915.1 Pictodentalium vernedei | reverse complement strand
TATGAGACACATTTTCATCAGAGGTAGGTCTTTGTTTACAGTAGTTCATAAAAAAACTAAAAAAAAAAAAACCCAAACCCGAAAAACCAAAACACATGCAGGCACACCAACACACACACCTTGTGCCCCCCCCCCCCCCCCCCACACGCACACACACACACAGAGTAATATGCAGTCATCCGCCCACATGCACTTGCGTATACTTTCGTGTACTAATTTTTAGTCGCATTTTGACGAAGTCAAACTCGACTTATAGTTTGATGAAATGGTGGGCAGAGGGCGGCGGCCGTAAACAATTGGTTTCCAGGCAATAACTTTAGTTCTATTTGATGCACCTTTACCAAAATTATGCCAGAGGTTACCCTATAGAAAAGGAAGACACCTATCGATTTCAGAGTTTCGTGCCCCAAGATCAAGGTCACTGTTACTATAAATAGAATATTTTGTGACAAATTGGTTTCCAGGCAACAACTTTAGTTCTATTTGACGCACATTTACCAAACTTATACCAGAGGTTACCTTATAGGACGGGAAGACACCTATTGATTTCGGAGTCTGGGGACTCCAAGGTCAAGGTCCACTGTTACTATATATAGTATATTTTGTGACAAATTGGTTTCCGGGCAATTTATTTATATTTATTTATTGGTGTTTAAGGTCACATTCTTATGCAATATGGCTAGTCATGACTGTGACAGTTTTACGGGTGGAGGAAGCCGGAGTACACGGAGAGAACCACCGAGCAATGATGAGCAGCTGCCAGCTCCCCAACATCGTAACTCCGCACTGCATCACAGGCAGGGTTAGAATTGGTTGAAGACATGCGCACCATTGATGTGCAGTACGCCTTAGTACACTACGTCATCGTTCCCCCCTTGTGGACAGTCAGGGTTAAGTGCCTTGCTCAAGGACACAACACGGGACTCCGAATCGATCGCTCTGACGGTCACCCATCTGAGGACTAACCGGGCTCGACGTTGCTTAACTTCGGTGATCTGACGAGAACCGGTTACCACAATGCAACGCGCCCTCTTTCCGGGCAATAAATTAGTTCTCTTCTGTGTATCTTCACCAAACTTATACCACAGGTTACCCTATAGGAAGGGAAGACACCTATCGATTTCGGAGTCTGGGGCCCCAAGGTCAAGGTCACTGTTACTATCAATAAAATATTTTGTGACAAATTGGTTTCCAGGCAATAACTTTAGTTCTATTTGACGCACATTTACCAAACTTATACCAGAGGTTACCTTATAGGAAGGGAAGACACCTATTGATTTCGGAGTCTGGGACTCCAAGGTCAAGGTCACTGTTACTATAAATAGATTATTTTTTCAGAATTTAATGTCAAAACTCGACTTCTGGATCTGTGATCCTCTTGCTGGATTTTCTTTCACTTTTTCTGACTTTATCCACCCCCCCTCCCCCCTCCCCCTCCCCATATATCTGTCTCTCTCTATCTCTTCTCCCGCTGAAGTGTACTCTCTCTTAGAATGGCACATTCGCAGATATTTTAATTCGGTATCTCTCTTATATTCACCCATGTATTTTTACATACACGCAGGTTTAGCTGTTTCAATTGATAATACAAATAACAACAATATAGAGAAACGTTAAAAAATCTACAAATGCAAAGAGTATAAAAGTATGTACAAACCCCTTCAGAATTGGATGAAGGATATTTGTTTCGGTATGCAAATATCTCCCATCCACCCCCCCCCCCCCCTTCCCCCCTGTGAAATAATCATTAGTTTCATCACTCCCGAGTCAGATACTTTTTGGTATCCATTCAACACTATATTTTCTTTTTACTATATCCTTTTTTATAAGAATCTTTAATTGTGTTGCCCAACAAGAGTAAGACAGGAAAGAGGATGGGCTGGTCGAGTTGACTCAATGTCGTAAACTGGTATCACTTCGATCATTGGTCATGTGCCATGGGCGCTTTCGTGGTGCAGGAGGTTTTTTCGCCCCCACTTCCCATCCAACAAAAACACGGTTCATCACGTGTTGGCCTACAGCTGTAAATAAAATGTGAAATTGAGAACATCGCGAATATTAGTTGTTTTTCTCAAGTCTGGTTTATTTATTTCTTCAATCAAACTGATCGCGCAAAAACAACAGTTTAGTTTCGAAAGTGACGAGGACTTTGTACTTAACCAAATGGAACTGACTGTTCTATTCCCAATTTACAATTTCAAACCACAGCAAAAGTCGCCGACTGCCTCCTCCAAATTCCAATTTTAATTTAAAATAAATTATCTACTACCAGCAACAAACGCAGTTGTCTTCCCAGTTGCCGTCACAAGACAGTATTTATTAATCAGCAGAGAAACTGACATGCAAAAGCAATTAAACTAATCGTTAATGCTCGTGACCACGGTGAGTCACAGTGTTTTGAAAACTGTCTTCCACTGATCAAACACTGCGGGTCCACTGGAACTCCACGGTGGAGAACACACCGCGGCGGCGTTTTTGTTTCAATCCACGTTGAATGTACTGTAATGTTAGTTAATCCACAGCTACCTAATATTTCTTTTGTTCTCTGTCATGAAAACAAGCCCTATAAAATCACACCAAGTGCGGTTTTGATGAGAACAGGTCAGTAAAACAGTACCAATATCTGGATATTGGGACGGTTTTGAAACAGTCCCAATAACTAGATATTTGCACGATTGTCACGTTACTGTAATCATAACCATTCAAAAGTAAAGATGCTGTAAAGGAGGTGTGAAAAACTTTCTAACACATGAATTATCGACGAGCTTTTCTCGACAGAGCTACTGAATTGAGTGTGCATCGTGTCCAAATTATAATGTACTTTTTAATTTTTTGTTGCTTTTAATAACCAATAGCCCCGATAACCTAAAAAGGACTCCTGTGGAAACCTCGGAAGTGAAGCATTGCTTGTTTGCTGTGGTAAACAAGTTCAGTTTTACTGGTAAAATAGGACCTGGTCACCAGTGCCCGGGGTAGAAGTCCCCTAAAATGGGCAGCATGGGTGTAAACGATTGGCTAAACTTGACTTTACAACTTTTTTTTGCAGTCACAATTAGCCATAGCTGCAGAAAAGTGACCTTAAACACCAGTAAATAAATAAATAACCTAAAAAAAATGCCCTTTTTCAAATATTAAGACGGCAATCAGGCACCACCACCTGCCACCCCTGAGGGAAAGCGAACCTCTTCTTCAGAGAAAAAAAAGAATTATTCTTCCAAATGCTTTAAAAATGAACGATTATTAAATTTATCTGCCGCACTTTTGATGAGGGATTGAATAAGTGTTCCACCCTTGAGCTGAGACATTATATTAGCGAGAGAAAAAATTACATCATGATGTGAGTTCACTTCGAAGCCACAGATCTGTTCACAATATCTGAACTCCTGATGCATGTCATAACTTAATAGACTTTCTAGCAAGCAAACAATGGGTTATGCCCATTTTGTTTTTTGGGGGTAGAGCAAGCAAAAAGTGTTTTAAAATGTGGTTTTACTCATCTCAAACTTTCTAAAATATGATTTTTTTTACTTTTAACATTGAGGGGCTGTGGATTAAATCACATATATCACTATTTTGTGTACTATATGGGTAAATAATTGTACAGTTGTGCAGGTGTCCTCCAATACCTCCGGACACCTGCACAACTGTACAATTATTTACCCATATAGTACACAAAATAGTGATATATCTATTACTTATAAGAAACCAAATGAAGTTAAAAGATTAAAAAACAACAAGTCATTTATGTAAATATCTATGTGCAAAAAACAAACTTATTTATGTTAATATCTATGTGCAGTGTATTATGTTTCTGTAGTTTATCGCTTGGTAAAAGTTGAAATACTTGAATGAAATAAAATATATCACAGCCAATGTTCTTGTTATTGTTGCTCTGTTGTCAATGAAGATAAGTAATTAATTGTACACGCCCACTCATAAATAGTTCCTCTATAAATAGACAGCACTAATCTAAATTTAGCATCAATAACTGGGGTATTAATTGACCAGTCTCATATGGGTACTGTACACGTAATGATACTGGCTTTGGAATTCGAGCTTTCAAAATTACGTGTAGAAATAAAAATAGTGTTATTATAAATATAGAACAAGTGACAAGTTCCTGTTCTGCAAAGGAAATCACATTTGATACAGTAGAACCAGTCTTGAGAGACCGCCCTTTGGGCCACACAAAAGTGGTCTCTCAAGACAGGTGGTCTCTCATAAAAGGTTTCAGGTTTTCTCAAGTCAGTGAATAACCAACCACAAAATTCAGAAACGGAGAAGAATGGATTTTTGTGATTACTTTGTAGTTGTTCATTTTTATGAAGTTTTTGTATCAAATTGAAATGGACTGTTATAAAAATTATAAAAATAAATTAGTGTTGAAAATCTTCATTGAAGATTTTCAACACTAATTTATTTTATAATTTTTATAACAGTCCATTTCAATTTGTTACATAAAGATTTTCAACACAAATTTATTTTTATTCCTATCTGTCACATTTCAGGTATGTATGAAATTGTTTATTCAGCAATAATACTAATATTTTCACAGGGGTCTTATAAAAACATCTCAATCTTTAATGAGTTAGCAATTGAAACCCAATTAAGAGCTTTTAATACTTTTAATTATGTTCGTATAACCACAATGGATTTTCCAATTCCAGAACAGGTAAAAAGTTTTTGTCATGGTTTCAGTCTTCAAAAGGGGCGGTCTCTCAAGACAGGTCTATTATGGCATAAAAATACAAGTTGGTACCAGGTCACAGTGGTCTCTCAAGACAGGTGGTCTCCCATAGCAGGTCCATTATAGAGTAAAACCAATCGGTGCCTGGTAGATGCGGTCTCTCAAGACAGGTGGTCTCTCAAGACAGGTTTTACTGTAAACAGATGAACGTTTAAACCACATTGTGTAAGAAATAATTTTGTCACCTATTTCCGCGGTAAATGCTATGTTCGAATGCAATACCAATTAGTGCAGCTGAAAAAGGGGTATCGCAACTCTGAAGTTTGAAATCAAGGCTAAATTTAGGCTGTTTCTCTCTTTATTCTGAGAAGTGAAGACCTGATTTGAGTTTTTCAACACTGAAGTTGAAAACCGCGATGACAGATTTTCTGTAACTGTTTCGGTTTCAGTTTTGATAACAAAACCAAAACCGAAACCAAACCAAACCAAATTTTCGGTTAACTGCCCATCTCTACCATGGTAGATTTTCCTCATGTGCAATGTTATTTTTGGTGCAGAGCTTTAGCCAATTTGAGATTTTTTTGTGCCATTTGCTAAATGGCACCCAACAGTGTGAACACAGCTTTCCACATGCCTATAAGCTTGTGGCAAAGATATCAACTTGGGCTAAAGTGGGGAGTCCCCATCCCCATTCACAAATTAGAATAAAACCCTTTAATATTCACCAAAGATAATTTGGACTGTTAAGGTGAATTTCATATTACTTATTCAGTGCATTCTGTGAGTAATGTGTTTGATTTTTCTGCGTTCGTGATCTCTGTCTTAAAGTTAAGATTGGTTGCATGTATTAATCTCCTTTCCACTTGCTGAGATCAATAAACCTACTCAACTTTAATGACACCCTCCACAAAAAAAAAAAATGGATCTGTTGAGTCAATAAATGTTTAAACTGTGAAAATGAAATGCTCTGTTTAACCCATTATCCAATGCACACTATATCAAATTTGTTATTATTATGCCCAAGTCAGAAAATAAGCAGACTATCATCTGCAAAATGAAGTCCCCAGAGGGTGAATTTAGTGATGCTACCCAGGGTAGCGTCACTAAATTTACCCTCTGGGGGCTTCAATCTAAATCAGGGACTCAAAACTAAACAGAAAGAGGTATCCAGAGGATAAATTGGCCCACTTTATGGGATAGCATCATCAAATTCACCCTCTGGGGACCCTATTCTGCAAATGTCAGACTGGTGTCTTCCCACTAGACCAATTCCCACTAGACCAATAAGCAGACTATCTTCTGAAAAAATGAGGTCCCCAGAGGGTGAATTTGGTGATGCTACCCTGCACAGCAGGGTAGCATCTAGAGATGGGCGGTATTGGAATTTTGAGTTCGGTATCGGTTTCGGTATTTTTGTGTGGGCATACCGCGGTATCGGTTCGGTATTCGGTATGTGACTTCAGATTCATTGATAGTAGGGGAATCCATGTCAGAAAAATACAGAATAAGTTGTTCTTGTATCATTCTATCACAGTGCTACACATGCCATTGTTGGTGGGCTCAACATTGTCATTCTTTTGTCAACACAGATCATATCTACAGTAATTTGGTGACTTGTTCTAAATCCGCCTTAACTTTTCAAGCTCCACTTAAGGCGTCTGTAATCATAGAATGTGTGTCCTGAAGATGTCCTCTTTAGGTGGGCCTGATGACAGTAGTTAAATTATCTGGTCAGTGATTTCTAGCCAAGTCTTGGCTGCCTGTTAAGGCAGCCAAGACTTGGCTACAAATCACTGCTAAGCAACTGGACATGTACAGGTCGTAGACTATTGATAATTTAGTACAACTGCACTGGTTCTTAAGGCTTAACAAAACTGAAAAATAAAATCAGTCACTTCTTTCATGAAAATGAACACATCAACTGCTATCAATCCTCATCAAGGCCTTATAAATAGTGAATGCACAGGGAAAATTGAAAATACCGTTGGTTTCGGTATTCAAAGATTGGGTCGGTTCGGTTTTTCGGTGTCCCCATGATATCGGTATCGGTTCGGTTTTTCGGTATATTGCCCATCTCTAGTAGCATCACTAAATTTACCCTCTGCGAACCTCAAACTGAATTAAGGTTTCAAACATAAACAGAAGGAGGTACCCAGAAGATAAACTGTATGGGATGGCAACAGCAAATTCCCCCTCTGGGGACCCCATTCTGCAAATGACAGACTGCTTATTTTTAGATTTGAATATCAATAACATTAAATACATTTATAATATTTATAAATATATCAAATTATTGATATAGAATTATTTTAAAAGCAGAAGGCATGAGTTGGTCTAAAGGGAATTGGTCTAGTGGGAATGAACCATCAGACCGCTTATTTTCAGGCCTGATTATGCCCCTGACCCTCTCGGGGGCATTATGTTTTCACCATGTCCATCCATCTGCCTGCCTGTCATCCATCTGTTAACTTGGTTTCCATCCAAAAACTAAAAAACTGCTTATTTGATTAAATCATACTTTTAGGGGTTACTTGTGGATGATGAGACAATGCTTCCTTTCAATTTTGGTTTAGCTTGCCAAATCAATATGGCCACCATGGTGACCATATTGTATTTGGTGGGGTGCGGTGGCTCAGTAGGTAGAGGTGCAGGCTGCAAGCCGAGAGGTCCTCGGTTCGAATTCCACCTGCGGCAACCGCATTGTGTCCATGGGCAAGACACTTCACCCCCATTGCCCATGTGGGGGTGAGATGACGCCATGTACTAAGGCGTACTGCACGTTGATGGTACGCATGTCTTCAACCAATCTAACCCTGCCTGTCCTGCAGTGTGGAGTTACGATGTTGGGGAGCTCGCAGCTGCTCGTTGTTGCTCGGTGGGTCTCTCCGCATACTCCGGCTTCCTCCACCCGTAAAACTGTCACGGTCATGATTAGCCATTGTGCATAAATATGTGACCTTAAACTTCAATAAATAAATAAATAAATAAATAAATTGTATTTTTGTTTACATGCAATGACTAATGAATGCTGACTTGAATCATTTTTATTTATTTATTTTCAAAAAGTGAGGTATACTGGATTGCGCCTGTCCGTGCATCCATCTGTGTGTCTGTCCATACATCTGTCTGTCCACACTCAGATTTCTTATCAACCTACTCACAATTGTTTACTACAGGCTTGCACAACAGTGGAAGTCCCTAACTCGGATAAAATACTCTCTATTTTTGTCTTTCCCAAGCAAGTTGGGAAAGAAAAGTGGTGCAAAAGCACCAATAAAAATAAGCCAAAACTGGGTCGAGTGCAACCGGCGCAGACCCAGTACGGGACGCTCTCTCCCAAGTACAACTCCACGACTTCCGTTGCCAGTGCGCATATACCGTCTCTAAAGACTCATTCTTTTTAAAATCTGCTTCGTGTCGAGATGTTTTTGCACGCTTATCAGTGTTCCACCAGCTCGATGTTTGATGATTCCTGATTCATTATACCACAGTGTATCCTTTGTATTCTCAGGAACAGTGTTTTATATTCTCTTTTTTCTATTATATGTCCATAATGTATATTTATTTGCTCTCTCTCGGGTCGCGCGCGATTTTTGCGGGCCACGCAGTTCGGACTTAGATTTTCACAATTATTGTTCATGCTTTTTTTGCAAATTTTTCTAATTGTGTTAAAGTTAGGTGTCAGCGGGGTACCACTCCTACAGTGTTTCTTCTTTCTGTTGAGAGTAGTCTTCCTGTTGGGTGGTTCCCGGTCGACCGTCTGGGGTCTTTGTTTCTGTCACCTTTCTCTCTTTGGGGGTGTTCTGTTTTCTGATCTCACCTTCTCTGCTCCTCTCACCTCTTTCATGCCTAGGACAATTCCTTGTGGGCAGTGTCTGCTGCCTAAGCATGTGGACGATGTACATTCGTCGTGTTCCTCCTGTAATGGGTGTTCGGCCGAGCGGCCATGTGGTGTCTGTGGAACATGGTCTTCCACCTTTTGGGCGTCAGTAAATCGTGTCGTTCGTTCTCGTGGCCGTGCCTCCCGCTCCCGCGGGAAAGGAGAACGTGGTCGTTCGGGGCCTCCCGAGCCGACTTTGTCTGGTGAGAGTTATTCCTCCTCCGTGGGGGATGTGCAGTCTTTTCCTGTGGTGGAAACTGCGGGAGCCGTTGAGTGTTCTGGTGTAGAGATGCCTGGTTCCGGGACTACGGTCCCCCTCCAGTCGACATCTGAGGCTGTCACTAGGGTTGTGACTCCTCCTTCGGAGCCGAGCCGGTGTGCTCTCTCCACTTTTTCACCAGCCTCAACGACTCGACGTATCTACTACTGCTGCTGGTCCGTCTGCTTCGTTGTCTGTTTCAGCCGGCCTCGGCTTTTCGCTGCAGGGGACTGCAGAACTGTCCGATACTGTAGACGTGGGATATCGGCCCCAGCCTTCCCTGACTTCAACTCGGCGAAGTCGGAAGGGGCTGTCGGCCGAGCCCATCGCTGTGGCCTCATCGCCGTCGAGTACCACAGTTGTGTCTTTGGATTCAGATGTTCGTAGTGGAAACACTCTGAACTCCGTGGCGTTTCCGTCCACTCACTCTGGTCACACGACCAGTTTTGGGGGACCAACGCCTTTTGTGCGGCCTGGACCTTCTGCCCCGCAGAGGTCCGCGGTGACTCTCATGAGTTCTCGCAATATTGATCCTCGGGGTGCATCGTACCCCTATACACGTCTGCCTTCAGATGTTTCGGCTGCCGCCCGTCGTCCCGCGTCGGGTGTTTTGGAGGATCGTGACCCTTCGCTGGATAAGAGGGTCAGAGGTGAAGCCACTTTGCCGGTTCGCTCCCCTGTCGAACCGGTCGGTACAGGCAGTGAGCTTAGGGAGGCCCTCTCCTTACTCACTCAGGTTCTCTCAAAGAGCCTTCCTGTTGCTTCCAGCGAGGCTATGGGTGGTTTCCAGGCGCCTCCTATGGCGCCGCCTCCCGGGATTGGAAACAGGCCGGTTTCTGATTCCTCTGGTGTCCCGACACCATGGGAGGCGTCGGCTTGTTTGCCCACGATGGGCTATGTGTCTTCCGACTCTGGGGAGGAGTCCGACATGCTTGAGGTCGAGGGCCAGCAGTCTTCGGACTTGGGGGCGGCTCTTGACTTTGTGTTTGGGTTTCTGCCTGAGCTCAAACCTGCTAACCAGCCGACAGTGTCAGCCTGGCCGCGATCATCGGTCGCGCGCCAACAGCCTATGGAGCAACCTGCTTCTGGGCGCCTTCGACCATGCCAGTCGGTACAGGTGGTTGAGGCTTTTTCAGCATTGGATGCCAAGCTGAATTCCAAGGCTTTGAAGACTTCGTTCTTCACCAGGGTTGACACCTTTTTGC
This sequence comes from Pictodentalium vernedei, assembly GCA_031216915.1. Classification (NCBI taxonomy): domain Eukaryota; kingdom Metazoa; phylum Mollusca; class Scaphopoda; order Dentaliida; family Dentaliidae; genus Pictodentalium; species Pictodentalium vernedei. The sequence goes on along the minus strand of CM062295.1, from coordinate 37,843,755 downwards.
CTCCTGTGCGTTATCGTTCCTATGATTCCGCCAATCCGTCAGTCTGCCAGACTTTGACGGTTCTGGATCAGGACTCCACTTCCCTCGGGCTTTCCAAGCCCAAGTCTGCCGTCATTCCAATGACGACTCTGGAGTCCACGTTGGGCTTATCTAGAGAGATGCTTGGCATGCTTTCTCTCTCAGATCATGTCGTCTCAGCTTTGGCTGCTTATCTGCCTCCAGATAAGTTTGACGAGGTACAGGCTCCTTTGCGTGTGCTGTCCAAGGCGCTTATGCACCTTACTCACACGCATGCCTGTAACACGGCCAATTTGGAATTAGTTCGAAGGGACGCTGTGCTGGACACAGGACGATCCCTTCCCGAGGAGCAGCGTGCTACTCTTCGATCTGCTTCTTTGGCAGGTCCGCAACTTTTCCATGGTTCCGTGTCGACGGTCCGGGATGACGTCCTACGTCATTCCAAAGATCAGCTGCTGTTTCGTCAGCTTGATCAGCCTTCTCGGGGAGGCAAGGGCCGTTCCAAGCCTAACAAGTACCCTTCTGCTTCCTCTGTGAAGCAAAAGGCTGGTCCTTCTGCCGCCGCCTCTACTTCTTACTCACGGGGTAAAGGTAGGGGTCGGCAGAATCGAGGGAAGTCTCAGGATTCTTCATTTAGCAGAGGAGGTGGTTTCTCCTCTCGCGGGCCTCGTCGGGGCTCGAAATGAAGGTCCTCACCTCGACTCGTCCCAGGTTGGAGGAAGGATAGCTGAGTTCGCAGACCATTGGACCACCATCACATCCGATCCATGGGTGTTAGATGTTGTTCGGTCCGGGCTGCGCATATCCTTCCGACGGCACCCCACTCTGTCAAGGGTGCCTCTTCCAACCACAGTTCCTTCAGACGTTTTACGTCGGGAACTTTTGTCCACGGAGATTGCCAATCTCCTGGCAAAGGGGGCGATCGAGGTCGTCAAGAACGTTCAGTCAGTGGGTTTCTATTCCCGCCTGTTCTTGGTGCCGAAGAAGGACGGCCGACTCCGACCGGTTATCGATCTGAGCATCCTGAACCAGTCTATCATTGCTCCCAAGTTCAGCATGGAGACTTTCAGGTCGGTCCGCCAATCAATTCACCAGGGAGATTTCGCAGCCAGCATCGACCTGCGAGACGCTTACTTCCACGTTCCGATGCATCGGGCGTCACGGAAGTATCTCAGGTTCGCTTTTCTGGGGCGAGTTTACCAGTTCAAGGCCATGCCTTTCGGCCTCAACCTGGCTCCTTGGGCGTTCACCAGACTGATGTCGCATGTGATAGCGTTCCATCGCACACAGTCCAGGGTGACTACTTCGGCATATCTGGACGATATCCTCCAGAGGCATTCCAATGCTGCCTTACTGGAATCGGATGTCGCCACTCTGTTGAGCTTGCTCACGTCGCTAGGATTCAGAGTCAACGAGGAGAAGTCGGACCTGGTCCCTTCTCAGTCGTTTTGTCATCTGGGGATGTCTTTCCAAACCAAATTCAATTTGGTGGCTGTTCCCCAGGCCAAGGCTGTGATTCTCTCAGCTTTTGCTCTGACTCTGTCCCAGTCCAGGTCCGCGACCGCTCAGAGTTTTCTCCGGCTGATCGGTCTCTGCGGTTCGGTGACGGATCTCATTCCTCTAGGTCGGCTGCGTGTCAGACCTCTCCAACACTTTCTGCTCAGTCGTTGGAGACCGAATGTAGATTCTCTGGATCAGGTGCTTCCGTTTCCGGACTCTCTGTATCCTCACCTTCTTCCCTGGACAGATGTTCAGTGGATTACGCAGGGTGTTCCGCTGGACTTACCCATGTCCGATCGCGTTCTGACGGCAGATGCCAGCGATCTCGGATGGGGTGCGACGTTGGATCCTCTCGGTCTTTCCCTACACGGGATGTGGGACCAGGATCAAGCAGCTCTACACATCAACCAGAAGGAGCTTCTTGCTATTCTTCTGAGTTTCAGGCAGTGGATCCCTCACCTGTCGAATCGCCAGGTCCTTCTACTATCCGACAATTCGACAGTGGTTGCTTACATTCGGAACCAGGGCGGCACGCACTCGCTTCCGATGTACGAGTTAGCTCGGGATCTTTTACTACTTGCTCAGGAGGTTCACGCCGGAGTGGTTGTTCGTCACATTCCCGGTCGTCTGAACGTCCTAGCCGACTCCCTGTCCCGACAGGGCAGGGTTTTTTCCACCGAGTGGATGCTTCACAGGGCAGTGTTCCAGTCGCTTTGCGATCTCTGGGGACGTCCCCACATCGATCTCTTTGCGACTCGTTGGAACCATCAGGTGGACACTTTCGTGTCCCCGTGTCCAGATCCTCTGGCTTTTGCCGTGGACGCTCTGTCACTCGATTGGAACGGTCTAGTCGGCTACGCCTTCCCGCCGGTTCCGATTCTTCCTCAGGTTCTCGCCAAAATTCGAACCTGCAGTTGTCGAATCATTCTGATCGCTCACCTGTCGCCTCAGCGGGTGTGGATCAATCAGCTCCGCTCGCTGATGGCGGCGGTTCCGGCACATCTCCCGCTACGTCGCGACCTTCTTTGTCAAGGTCGCCCGAGGAGGTTTCACGTCGACCCGACTTCATTGTGCCTTCACGCATATCTTTTGTCAGGTCCTGTCTCCTCCGTAGAGGTTTTTCGAGACGAGCAGTGGAGTGCATTTCTTCTTCAAGGAGGCACTCCACTGGTTTAGCTTATGCAGCTAAATGGAAGGTCTTCTGTCGATGGTGTGCTGATCACTCTGTTGATTATGCCAATCCTTCGATTTCACAGATTGCGGAGTTTCTGGTATATCTGTTTGATTCTCGTGGTCTCCAGCCTGTTACCATCAAGGGTTACAGGTCTATGCTTTCAGAGACTTTTTCTTATGTGGGGAAGCGTCGTATCGGCACTAATCCTTACCTCTCCAAGCTTGTTCGGCACTTTTCTTTGAAAAGGCCTCCGACTTTGCAGCTTACGCCACGATGGAATCTTTCGTGGGTGCTGCTTTGCTTGGGGGGGGAGGGGGGGGGGGCGCCGTTCGAACCTTTATCCCAGGTGGATATGCAATTTCTCACATACAAGACGGCTTTTCTGATGGCATTTGCTTCGGCCAGACGGGTTAGTGAGCTTCACGCCCTCTCGGTTGACCCAGCCTTTTTTAGGAGTTCTCCCAACAGTGTTACTTTTACCACTGATTGCTCCTTTTTGGCTAAGAATCAGTTACCAGATACTACTCCTCCTCCTATCTGTATCAGGGCTCTTCCCTCTGTTGAGGGTATTCGCCCTTTGCTCTGTCCGGTCCGTGCTATTCGCATTTATCTTGATCGGACACGCTTCATACGGAAGGGCAGAAAACGTTTTTTTCTGTCTCTCATTCCGGGTCGACAGAAGATCTCTCCTCAATCCATTTCTGGATGGATTTGTCTTGCTATTCGTACGGCTTATAGTCGTTTAGCAGCTGGCGATTGTATTACCAATCGTATTTCTGCCCACGAGGTGCGGGCACTGTCTACCTCTTGGGCTTATTCTAACTCCGTCAAGTTGTCGGATGTTATGCAGGCAGCCTACTGGAGAAATGCTTCTACTTTCTCCACCTTTTATTTACGCCAGTTGCAGGAGCAGTCGGAGGACCTTTTTGCCTTGGGTCCTCTTTCTTCTGCTCAGGCTGTTGTCTGCCATAGCCATTAGGCTTCTTGAAGGTCAGTTTCAACCTTGTGCTGTTACTGCCCTTTTTTCTGTCTGTGTGTCACACAGGTTCATATGTCTCTTTTCATTGTCCTTTACCAATGATTGCGACATTATGGTTGATAAGCCTCGGGACCTCTTCCTTCTGCTTCACGGTTCCAGTGCACTAGGGTTATGTGGGGGTTGGTTATGCGATTCCCTCCAGCCTTTTGTCTATTCAGCCTGTAGTAAACAATTGTGAGTAGGTTGATAAGAAATCTAAATTTTACAGTAAATTTCCTTTCTTATTATACCTACCACAATTGTTTACATGGAGGCCCTCCCGTCTTCTTTACGGGTAAAGAATCTTTCCTCCCTGCTGATCACATAACTCTAACGTTTACGGATTCAAAAAGAATGAGTCTTTAGAGACGGTATATGCGCACTGGCAACGGAATCGTGGAGTTGTACTTGGGAGAGAGCGTCCCGTACTGGGTCTGCGCCGGTTGCACTCGACCCAGTTTTGGCTTATTTTTATTGGTGCTTTTGCACCACTTTTCTTTCCCAACTTGCTTGGGAAAGACAAAAATAGAGAGTATTTTATCCGAGTTAGGGACTTCCACTGTAGTGCAAGCCTGTAGTAAACAATTGTGGTAGGTATAATAAGAAAGGAAATTTACTATAAAATTTAGATTTCTGTTCGCATCACATGTATAACTTCAACGTTACTGCTCAGATTTCAATGAAATTTCAAACAGATGTTCACTCTCATGAGATCTTCAAGGAGCATTAGCCCGTTTGCTGTTGGAATATTTTTTCTGGGAGTTATGGCCCTTTGAATATACAAAATTAGGCTATTTTTTTCTGTTTTCTGCGTATCTCAGGTTTGGGCTATTGAATCTCAATGAAATTTGGAATGAAGATTGTTTATGGGAAAGGCTTTCAAAAGAGCCTCGAATAATATTGCTTTCTTTTCCCCCTTTTTAACTTTGAAAATTCACTGTTTGCCTTGTAAAATAGACATTTTTTTACATGATATGATTTTGTTCAAATTATTTGAAAGGGGTTTTTTCAACTGCTCAATTTGTATATTATGCGGACAGATGCAGCCAGTTTGTCAGATAAAGGATGTCGACAATTTTGCAAAGGCGAAGAAAAATTGAAATTGCTTTTGCGCTGAACATTCTGTACAGTTATTTCGAAAAAAATTTCTGTGTACACCTCAGGTGTCGTATTCGATTTTTAAATACAGTACAGGGGGGCGTGGACTGGTCATAATCCATGCGTGGCCAGTGATGTCCACTCATTGGCATACCAGGTAATAAAAACCATCATCAGCAAAATTTTATAAAATGAGTGACAAGACTTGTCGGGTCGATGTTTGGAGTCGACCGTCAATTTTGCAAAGGCGAAGAAACATTGAGATTGCTTTTGCGCTGAAAATTCTTTTTTGTGTGTACGTCAGGTGTCCTATTCGTAAATACAGTACAGTGATCGTGGTCTGGTCATAATTCCTGTGAGGACATGTCCACTCATTGGTATACCAGGTATTATTACCACTCAATCTATAAGTTACTAGTCGATTAACATAAGTTTGGAGGCCCGTTAAAACTCCATAATTTCAGTGACGTCATTCGACGGAGCCAGGCCGCGGGCGATAATGGTATAAATAGCCATTAGCAGCCCGTGGCCCAGCTATTTTTAGATTCAAGTTAGCTGTAACAGGGAGTGGTAATAATAGTAATGACATGAATGTTGTCAGGCATCATGATTCATTAGTGGCCCTGCAGCAATGATGAACAGCCCTTGGGCTTATTAATGGCCCGAGACTTCATCTCGGGCCTTTAATAAACCCTCGTGCTGTACATCATTGCAGCAGGGCCGCTAATGAACCATAATGCCCTCCAAAATCATGTTATTGTTATATTAATCCATTTTATATCCTTATTTGAATTGAAACATTCATTTCTTTAAAGATTTTTCCATTTGATTTATATCAATTAATCACCACCGATATCTATTAGCTGTTTCTCTACCACAGGTAGAAGATGACACTTACAAAAAACAAAAAAATGTATTGAATAATTAAACTTTTTGGATGCGACTATATGTGCAGCCCTCAGAATTGCTTGGCTTCAGCAACTAAATGCTGTAGTAGATTGATGAGATTATCAGCTCAGTGTTTGGAATGGTGTATGTCGTTAACTGGTAGAGTGCTGGAAGCCCATATTTGGGCTTTATTCTGAAGTGGAGGTACTGTAACTTATTAAAGGCTTCAAATTCAGTGGCTGTGCATCATATTATCTTTGAAGTGATATTGTTTAGTCTGTTAAGATTTGCCTTGTTACAATTTATAGGAGAGTGCCTGTGGGCACTCTCCTATAAATTGTAACAAGGCAAAGACATGCAAAAGACATTTTGGTGGCCAAATAAAATTTAGCACTCTACCAGTTAATAATATACAGCTACCCGCACCATTATGAAATCAGCTTTGGCCAAATTCATCTCGCAAACAGCAAACATTATTGTGTCATACAGTTGAGTACACCCATAATAAACGGTTTCTCTTTGTCTTTCGACGTAATAAAAAAGTTCTGCCGGGTGTTGCACTGGAGTCATTTCATGTATATACTGCCGTATATTTACCGGATATTATTTTGATGAAGAATTTGTTTCCAAGAAGCGAAACACCACAGATTTTTAGTCTTTGAAAACACATTTACACTGATAAACTTTGCTCCCTTCGTTATCTAACTGTCTTAATTCAATAAAAGTTCTGCTTTCGAGTTTTGCATTCGGAAATCCATGCAATACAACAGTCGGTTTAAATATTATACAGAACCTATATTGATAGGCAACTGTTTCAGATGTCTTTTATTTTTGTGTTATTCAGAGTAATTCCATGCATGAGAAATGTGCGTAAACTTCATAGGTTTTTGTCTATTATTTTATTTAACACACCCACTGCATGGTGAAATGTCTAAACCTGGTAATTATAATCCCTTGTTTTTGCGCAAAATTTGAACGGAGTCTGATTGAATGAATGCAAAGGGTAAAGTGACACAATTTCACAAAGTGTGTATAATTCATTTCTTTAAACTGAACGAACTCTTAAAATGTTGGTTATAAATTCATACCAAACATGAAGCGTCAGAATTGACCTCCCACATACTTAATGAAGTGTTGGGTGGCCATTCGGAAAAGGTTCTTTGGACACCGGAGATGAAGGAAATCACGTCTTTCTGTGCCTAAATTTGCAAAACATTTCCAGGGGGATACCACCCGGAGCCACCCAAAACGAGAGGGGGACACCCTGACTCATGCTCTCCTCCAGCTACCCCTTTGGCATTGGGTAATCACTGCACAATAACTTTGCCATAACCATTGCTATAGCAAATCGTCTGGGCTATGGCAATTTAATGCCATAGCAGATTTCTCCTAATTTCAAGGGCTGATGTGGCAATGTTGGTTGGTATGTCTGTTGTCTGTCTTGCAGTCGACTCCTCAGTCTGTTACCAATGAGTTTTTAAACTCAATAACTTAAAGTACTTTATGTTTTTTTTCAGTATGTTAGGAAAAGGGGTAGCACATTCTATACCCTTTTGTGAACTGAAACATTCACTATTTAGAAGGATCTGTCCCTCTGATTTGTTTAAATTTGCAGTGTCCATCCAATTCTATTGTAACAGTTTCAGTCTGCATGCATCATGCTTATTGGTGCTAGTTTTATTTTGTCTTAACTGGTTGAGTGCTGGAAGCCACAATCGTGGCTCTATTGAAAAGTGCCAAAAGCCACTTTAGTGGCTTCAAACTACATACAGTAGCTTGTTCTTTGCTCAGCAATAGGAAATAATTGTTTACACAAATTTGTTTTATCACAATTTATTGGAGAGTGCCAATAGGCACTCTACAATAAATTTTGATAAAACTATTAGAAATAAAATTTTGCTAATATATATATGGCTCTTCTTGGTGATAGAATGGTATCCTGAAAATAAAATACTCATGTTACAAATCACTTTGAAAAATAATTTAGCATTCTCCCACTTAAAACAAAACCAAGACCCTCACTCAGACCAGCTGTAATAGAAAGTGGATTACACTGGAACCCTGTTAATTGAATAACCGTACACTTTACCTGCTGAGTTCTAGAATAATATTGCTGCCTAGTTTCAGATATGTCGTAACAATTTTAAAATCACAAATAAGTGTGTCTTCCTGGTGTTTTCATTTTTTACACTTTGCCTTCCCCACATTTGTCCCAATATATTTATTCTTCAGGACAGGATATTAAGAAATTGCATCCCAGCTGAGGGGTTAAGACATAAATATCAGTAATGCTTCTGTAACTTACATTAGTTTATCAGTTGAGCAGTCATTTTATTTTCCTGTTTTTAATTCATGTGTGTTTAATGTTCTGTAATGTAAATGTCAGTGTGACATTTTCAAGTCAGGTTATTTTTTGTCAAAATTTACCAAACAGTCCATAAATATTGGTAAAATGAAGTGACATTTTTCAAGACATGTTGCCAGGAAATAGGTATTTAATCACCAGGGGGCATGGTGGCTCAGTTGGTAGAGGTGCATGCTGGGTCCTCGGTTTGAATCCCACCTGAGGCGACCATGTTGTGTCCTTGTGCAAGACACTTCACTCCCATTACCCATGTGGGGGCACAGTGATGTTGTGTACTCAGGCATTCTGTACATCGATGGTACACCTTTCTTCAACCAATGCTAACCCTGCTTGTGTGGAGTTAGTATGTTGGGGAGCTGACAACTGCTTGCCGTTGCTCGGTGGTTCTCTCTGGGTACTCTGGCTTCCTCCACCTGTGAAACTGTCGTGGTCATGATTAGCCATTGTGCAGAAATATGTGACCTTAAACACCAATAAATAAATAAATAAATAATTTATTTATTTATTTGTTTATTTATTTATTTATTTATTTATTTATTTATTTATTTATTTATTTATATTTTTACCTTATTTTTTACTTTATTATTATTACACTATTAACAATTTCACTCAATGTAGAATTTCCAACTGTAAGACGTGCAGTCCCTCAGATACATGGTGTGCTATAATGCGCTCAAACAGGACATCGATATGCGCGTTAATCTACGCGATATGACCATAGTAAGGCTATCAAATTCTGTAAATATGGCCTGTGCACAAGCAATGTTTCAGCCAATGGACCTCCGGGTAACCAGGAGAACCTGTTGTGCTTTGGATGCCATTCGATATGGTAATTATGCGCAATTCCTACACGCAATTAAGCCTAGATAAGTGCACAGTTCATGACAGGACTTTTTGTTTTAACTGTACGTAATGTGCATCACTTCTTGAGAGATATTCTTTAATTTCTGTAATGACAGTATTGAAAATATTCATTAACTGGTAGAGGGCTAAATTATTTTTCGTGGGGGCACAGTGACGTTGTGTACTAAGGCGTACTGCACGTACTGCATGCACTGTCTTCAACCAATGCTAACCCTGCTTGTGTGGGGTTAGTATGTTGGGGAGCTGACAACTGCTTGCCGTTGCTCGGTGGTTCTCTCCAGGTACTCTGGCTTTCTCCACCTGTGAAACTGTCATGATTAGCCATTGTGCAGAAATATGTGACCTCAAACACCAATAAATAAATAAATAAATAATTTAATCACCAAAAATCACCAAAAAGATGAAAAACGGAATAATACACACAGTAAAGTTTTTTCTTTAGAGATTGGTGGAAGGAGCTGTTGTCTCTGTGTTATGTTTGTTCAGAGCAATGATGAAAGTTTTATGGAATTTAACTGAATTACAGGGTGCACGGTGGCTCAGTGGTAAACTGTTGGACTACTATCCTAGAGGTCCCGAGTTCGATCCCCGTCTGGGATGACCCGCATTGTGTCCTTAGGCAAGGCACTTTATCCCAGCTGCCTACATGGGGACACGATGATGCCGTGTACTAAGGCATAATGCACATTGATGGTGCACATGTTTTCAACTGCTGTAACCTTGCTTGAGCGGAGCTTGAACAGAGTTAGAATGTTGAGGAGCTGACAGTTGCTCGTTGATGCTCGGTGGTTCTCTCCGGGTACTCCGGCTTCCTCCACCCATAAAACTGTTATGGTCACGATTAGCCATTGTGGATAAGTATGTGACCTTAAACACCAAGCAATAAATAAATATAACTGAATTCCAGAATTTGGGTTCATAATTCAATGCCAAAAAGTTATCATCCACATTCTGAGTTTTAACTGCCTACTTATTGGAAGCTTGATCATGACTCCAATGAAAAGTGCTGAGAGCCACTTAACTCTTTGAACCCTAGAACCCTGATGGTATCTTCCATCCCAGTTCATTGTCATCAGTTGGAAGAGTCCATGTTTGTTGTTTGAGGGCGGAACAATTAATATTTTCAACATGCAGCCTTAGGGCTGCATGTTGAAAGTATTGATTGGTCTACTTTACAAATTCTCAACAAAGGAATGATTTCACGCGCCAAAGGCGCGATGGGACAATATGGGGAACAAGCCCCTTTCAACCCTCAAATTCTCAAAGATGCTGTCTACTTTATAAATCCAGGTCGTATCAGAATCAAATTATGGAATCGGCCACTCAGTTTCAAAGGGTTAAAACTCTTTACAAAGTATGTATTTAACTCGCTGTTTTCTCAGCTGTAGTCAGAAAAAATTTTATATTGTATTTTGTTACAATTTATTGGAGAGTGTCAACAGGTGGTTTCTAATAAATTGTAACAAAATTGTTTATGAACACATTTTAATTGAAAAGTCTCATTAATTGAATATTTTTCACTGACTAAGTGGTAGTTCAGTTGGCAGGGTTGTATTTCGTACTGTTAGAAACAGGGTCCCCACTCAAATGAAAAGTCCTTGAATTTCTGCTCCTTCCTTGAAAAGTATTTAAATTTAATTTGAACCTCGGGAAGTGAAGCAGTGCTTGTTTACTGTGGTAACCAAGCTTTGTTTCACTGGTAAAATAGGACCCTGTCACTAATGCTTGAGGTGCGAGTCCTCTAAAATAGGCAACATGGGGTGTAAATAATTGACTGATCTTGACGTTTTCTCCATGTTGTGGTCAGAAGTGGTTGTGGTTGTGCAGAAGTATGTGACCTTAAACACCAATAAATAAATAATTAAGTTAAACTATATAACCTCTGTGACAAGATGTTTCATGATAATTCACCTCCGTCTGGTGTGTATTTATTTATTTATTGATGTTTAAGGTCACATATTTATGCACGATGGCTAACCATGACCGTGACAGTTTTACGGGTGGAGGAAGCCGGAGTACCCGGAGTGAACCACCGAGCAACAACGAGCAGCTGCCAGCTTCCCAACATCGTAACTCCACACTGCAGCACAGGCAGGGTTAGATTGGTTGAAGACATGGGTACCATCGACATGCAGTACGCCTTAGTACACGGCGGCATCGTGCCCCCATGTGCGCAATGGAGATGAAGTGTCTTGCCCAAGGACACAATGCGGTTGCCTCAGGTGGGATTCAAACCGAGGTCCTCTCGGCTTGCAGCCTGCACCTCTACCTACTAAGCCACCGCACTCCCTGTCTGGTGTGTAGCTTCTAGATCATTGCAGTTTCTTTCATACACTTCTGTCGGTAATACGATAATATGCTGTGATGTAATACACTGTTGGAAAGGGCTCTCTGAGCCCTTTCCAACAGTGTTTTACAGCACAGCCCTTTCCAACAGTGACATTATAATATCATCATAATAGCAAGTTTTATCTTTGTTACAATGGGGGTGCGGTGGCATTGCGGTAACCAGTTCTCGTCAGATCACCGAAGTTAAGCAACTTCAAGCCCGTTTAATCATTGGATGGGTGACCATCTGAGCGATCAATTCGGACTCCCGCATTGTGTCCTTGGGCAGGGCACTTAACCCCGATTGTTCACATGGGGGCACAATGATGCCGTGTACTAAGGCATACTGCACGTCAATGGTACGCATGTCTTGAACCAATCTAACGCTGCCTGTGCTGCGGTGCCGAGTTACGATGTTGGGGAGCTAGCAACTGCTCGTCGTTGCTCGTGATTCTCTCCGAGTACTCCGGCTTCCTCCACCCATAAAACTGTCATGATTAGCCATTGTGTATAAGTATATTACCTTAAACACCGATAAATAAATAAATAATTTGTTACAATGCAAATGACAGTTCTGGGATGTTAACAACTGAATGATATTTTTTGAAGATCTGGTAATGTAGTTGAACAAAAACATGGTCACCTTATTTTTAAGCAAATGGCAGGAAAATGAAATGATTGTTTGCCTGATATGTACCGTGGTGATAGTCCTTGAAAATCATTGTCAAATTCCTTGAAAATTGCTTAACCCTTTACCCAACGAATCGCTGCTAACATCCACGTAATATGCAGATTCAGCAGTTGACAAAAATATTATTTTTCGAAAATTTTTTAAAAAACCATATCATGTGACCCCTCTTTGGAGCGATCTCATCGAGCTCGTTCCAATGAGGGGTCACATGATATGATTTTGTAGAAATTTTTGCGACAAAAATTAAAAAACGATATTTAAATTTATAAATTTTGATATCGTCTGTGTTGTGTAAAGGGTTAAATAGTGCTTGAATTTGATTCTGTTGTATCAGTGAGAACTCTGAGAAAATAACTTGGGTATCCAATCAAAAAGTGCAGATATTCTTCTTTTCTCATTTTGCAATTTATTTTGACAAATAGTGTAAATGCAGAAGTTGACATTTTCCTGAGAAGATGAAAAACAAGAGTTATGAGATATGATCTTTTTATATTGCAGAAAATAATGAACTTGTCTTATCTGGTTTTATTCCTGGAATGATATGTTGATAAAAGCACCAATTTTGCTTTCGAGTTTTCAAGTCCATTTTCAGCTGTTTGATCTGGAAGAAATGTTGAAATAATAACTTCCTGATATTCATTCCAGCAAACATTTGATATTGTTATCGTCTTTGTTAGATCAGCTTGACATTCTCCAACCAGGGATCATCCCTTTAACTAGTAGAGGGTTGAAAGCTCTTATTTAGGCTTTTGAATTGAAATACATGCCGCAACTTAACCCTTTATCCAACAAACACTTCATTAAAATTTATTCTAATTACAGTATAACCCTCTTAATTGAATAACCACTTTGCCAATAAAAATTATTCAATTAACAGGAGTATTCAATTAACAGAGATTGTGTGACTTTCCTGTATTCTAGAGATAAACTTAGTATTTATTCTAGGAGCACGGTGGCTCAGTAGGTAGAGGTGCAGGCTGCAAGCCGAGAGGTCCTCGGTTCGAATCCCACCTGCAGCAACCGCATTGTGTCCTTGGGCAAGACACTTCATCTCCATTGACCGCGTGGGGGCACGATGATGCCGTGTACTAAGGCATACTGCACGTTAATGGTACGCATGTCTTCAACCAATCTAACCCTGCAGTGCGGAGTTACGATGTTGGGGAGCTGGCAGCTGCTCGTCGTCGCTCGGTGATTCTCTCCGGGTACTCCGGCTTCCTTCACCCGTAAAACTGTCACGGTCATGATTAGCCATTGTGCATAAATATGTGACCTTAAACATCAATAAATAAATAGTATTTATTCTATTATATCTTGTTTGACAGAGCTCCATGAGCCTGTACTGGATGAGCTGAGGCGAACTAGGTCGATAAATAAAGGAATACTCGGGAGCGTCAGGGTGATTCCTCGACAAGTTGCAAGATTTTTTATTCTATTAACAGGAGTATACTCTATAACCTGTATTCAATTAACAGGTCAAATTTGTACTGAAAGTATGGTAAATGGTTTTGTGTTGGGAAAGTATATTCAATTAACAGGGTTATTCAGTTAAGAGATATGCAATTAAGTGGGCTCCACTGTATATGTTTTTTACACATTCCTTTTTGTTAGAGGTTAATATTTGACCAGAATGTGTTCTTGTCAGCAGGAGTTGACAGTGGATCACATTATTTTACATGGCACTGATTTTAGTCATGTCAGAGAGCAGAATTTCACTGTCAGATCTCTAAGAGATCTACTTTATCATACGATTTGGCACAAAGTTCTATCATTTTTTAAAGTAATCAACCTTTTTAATAAATTTTAATATTGTTTTCAGTCTTTTAACCCTTTACCCAACGCAGACGATATCAAAATTAATTATTTTAAATATAATTTTTTTAAATTTTTTAAAAAATTTCAACAAAACCATATCATGTTACCCCTCGTTGGAACAAGCTCGATGAGAAATTTTTTGAAAAAATAATATTTTTTCAACTGCTGAATTTGCATATGACATGGGCAGATGTGGGTGATTCGTTACGTAAATGGTTTAACTCGACTCAAGTTTCAAAGCATCAGGTTGATTATTCACTCAAAATTTAAATTTCAGGAGAATATAGAAATGGTGCTGTCCATCATTCCGTCAGTCCAGGCTTAGCAGACGTACATTGTGGGGTTTACAATTGAGGGTCAGTGTTAGTTGTGGCGTTGGGTTAGTACAGTGGCCACTTGTGGGGTTATTTTTTGCACTGTGGAGTTAATTTTTTTACCTTGTGGGATTAGGGTTTAACATGGGAAAAACCCCACAAGTAAGAACGTGTAAGAATATCCATCCGTCCATCTGTAGACAGAGTTAGTTTCCGCTTGCTAACTAAAATTCTACTTGGCAGACTGAAAACAAACTTGACATGTGGGTTAGGGATGATGAGAGGAAGAACCCTCTTTATTTTGGGATCATTATGCCGAAGGTCAAGGTCACAGTGATCTTGAAATTTAATTATACCACCCACTTGAAAAGTGGGCGGTATATAGCATTCATGGGGTTATACCACCCACTTGAAAAGTGGGCGGTATATAGCATTCATGGTGTCCGTACTTCCGTACGTCCGTGACGCTTTGGGAGTACACATCTGCTATCCGCTACTCCTCTTAAACCAGTGGGTGGATTTCATTGAAACTTACAGGCATTCTTTTCTATACATTATAGATGTGCACCTCCTATTTTGCTTTCAGGTATTTTTATTTTTTACTCTTTCCCAAAGGGTGAAATGAACTTAGCCAAATTGTTGTGATGCTTTAGGGGGGTACACTCCTGCTATCCGCTACTCCTCTTATACCAGTGGGCGAATTTCATTGAAACTCTCAGACCTTCTTTTATATACATTATAGATGTGCATCTTCTATTCTGCTTTCAGGTATTTTTATTTTTTCTATCCCATGTGGCAAAATGAACTTATGTCCGTACGTCCATACATCCATTATGCTTTGAGGGGTACACATCTGCTATCCGCTACTCCTCTTAAACCAGTGGGCAGATTTCATTGAAACTTTCAGGCATTCTTTTATATACATTCTAGATGTGCACCTCCTATTTTACTTTCAGGTATTTTTTTTTTTACTCTGTCCCAAAGGTCTTAATGAACTTAGCCAAATTGTTGTGATGCTTTGTGGGGGGTACACACCTGCTATCTGCTACTCCGTCCGTACGTCCGTGACGCTTTGGGGGTACACATCTGCTATCCGCTACTCCTCTTAAACCAGTGGGTGGATTTCATTGAAACTTACAGGCATTCTTTTTCTTTCAGATATTTTCATATTCCGACATACGTCCGTCCGTCCGTTATGCTGTAGTGGTGTTACGCTTTGGGGAGGGGGGGGGGGGGGGGAGGGTACACATGTGCTATCCGCAACTCCTCTTAAACCAGTGAACGGATTTCATTGAAACTCTCAGACCTTCTTTTACATACATTGAAGATGTTCTCCTCCTATTTTGTTTTCAGATATTTTCTTTTTTACAGTTTCCCATATTGACAAATGAACTTTGTCAAATTCAGTTGACATTCTGCTATCTTCATCTCCTCTTAAACCATTGAAAGATTTCATTGAAACTTTCAGACATTCTTTTACATATATTGAAGATGTGCACCTGCTGTTTGTTTTCAGATATTTCCATTTTGAGGGTTTCCCATATTTAAAAATGGGCTTTGTCAATTCAAGCTTGCGTGGTGGGGGTGTTGACATTTGCTATCCACGACTTCTTTTAAACTAGCGAATAGATTTCAATGAAACCTTCAAACATTGGTGTCAGTGTTTGTGCTCTCTACATTGAACACACTTTTACTGTTGTAAAATGTTTCTTGGTGGGAGTGGGTGGTATCATTTAGTGAGCAGTGCTCACAATTTTTCTAGTTTTTATCAGTGTTGGTTTCCGCTCAAATTAAAGTTTTGCTTGGCCGACTAAAGCCAAACATGACACGCGGGTTAGGCATGATGAGTGAATGAACCCTATTTATTTTGGGGTGATTGTGCCAAAGGCCAAGGTCACAGTGACCTTGAACTTCAATTTTTATCAGTGTTGGTTTCCACTCTGTAATTAAAGTTCTGTTTGGCAAACGGAAACCAAACTTGGCATGTGGGTTAGGCATGATGATAGGAAGAACCTATTTATTTTGAGGTCATTGTGGTGAAGGTCAAGGTCACTGACCTTTATCTTAACCATTTATCAGAGTTGGCTTCTCTAATTGAAATTATGCTTGCCCAATCGATGCTAAACTTGGCCTATGCGTTGAGCATGATGAAAGGAAGAATCCTATTTATTTTTTAGGTTATTATGCCAAAGGTCAAGGTCACATTGACCATGAAATTTTGAAATTTTATCGATCGGAGCTGGTTTCGACTCTCTTAATTATTAAAATTATGCATTCCTGATCGAAACCCAACTTGGCATGTGGGTTGAACATGATGAGAGGAAGAACCCTATATAATTTTAGGTCATTGTGCCAAAGGTCAAAGTGACCTTGAACTGGAATTTTATCGGTCCCATTCGAAACCAAACTTGACATGTCATCAAATACAGGCAATCTTATCTGTATTATTTGAGTACATAATACCAACAGTGGCTGTGTTAATTTAATGTAATATATTACCAAGGTTACTGTATCCGGGTGATTTT
This sequence comes from Pictodentalium vernedei, assembly GCA_031216915.1. Classification (NCBI taxonomy): domain Eukaryota; kingdom Metazoa; phylum Mollusca; class Scaphopoda; order Dentaliida; family Dentaliidae; genus Pictodentalium; species Pictodentalium vernedei. The sequence continues at coordinate 37,827,157 of CM062295.1, read as the reverse complement.
TTATAGGCAGCCAAGACTTACCAAGAAACAACTGCAAAGTCTCAGGATTAAGACTGTTGAAGCGTGGCAAAAATGTATAAACAATCTCCAGCCCCTTAAATGTTAAAGTTGCATATAATATAATCAAAAAGTCGAAATGTAGAGTGCACCCTCCTTAACAACAAGGTATTTTTTTATGTATCTCAATTATTTGTCTCACTGTTATTGGCTACACTGTTCATCTTGGGGCATGTGCCCCCTTTTTCATGTGTTATACTTTTTAAAAGATTAGGCTTAAATAAACAGTGTAGTCCTTTCCACAAAGCAGTAGTTATCTTCACTTATTTGCCCACTGTCCTTGTAACGTTCATGCCATCAATATATTTATATACATTTTACTGGGGGGTCATAAAAGTTGTGTAACATAACCTGTCAGTTTACCATGTTCTGGATGTAGTTTTCGAGGTACTGCCCTCCTCACTATTTCCAATCAAGCATTACAAATTGTCATGGAAATTTATTTAAAAGGTCATGAAGGTCAAGGTGCATGAACTCTGTTACGTGAATCCGATATTGCTAACCAGTTGACCTTCTGGTTAGTCGTATCCACAATGTTTCAATACAGATCTTCAATGACATGATCTATTCTAGCAGGAGATCAATATTAATCTGCACCTTAATGTCATTTACTATTGCTGAGGAAGTGCCGTTATGTGAAACTATGTGTTGCACCACAATATCCCATTAATTTAATGGAAGAAACTCCCAACCTAACATGGGATATTGTAGATCAACCTAGTTTAGATGCCTATTGCTAAGCCACTGTACATAGAAAGGCTGTGGGCGGGTGTAAATTCAGAACACTTGTCCATTCCCTTAAGGGTTAATGTCCTGTGTTCTGACCACTCAGCTCAGGCACCATGGCATTGTGTACTAAGGCATACTACAGTTTATGGTGCACTAGTCTTCAACCATTGCTAACCCTGCTTGTGTAGAGTTAGTACTTTGAGGAGTCTGACAGTTGCATGCCACCTGCCTGGTGGTTCTATCCAGGTACTCCAGCTTCCTCTACTCATAACACTGTCCAACACGAGGTGACCCTGGCTTTCAAAAGTTTTTAAACCCCAATAAATAAACCCCAATAAGCATAAACATCACAGCATAATCTCAGGTCTATTGAAGCTAATGGCCCAAGAGACTATTCTACTTTATAAGCCATCGGTGATAACTACCCCAAACTTATAAACTTTTTCTGGAATTGCTTGAGCCTAGTTCTCGGACAGTTAACTTTTTCGCTACCAGCTGCCATCAGAAGCAGACTCACCAGTGCCATGCATTTTGTGGTAATTAATATTCCTGTATTTAGGATATATAGGGGTAATATCGAGTATCTCACCAAGTTCAATCTTCCCAGGTAGTTACATATGGCCTATCAGGCTTGGCATTTTCAGGAGAGCGATTTATTCGCTCGCCTACTGCTCCCCCTAAAAAAATTGAGGAGGGCGAAAAATAGCCCTCCTTGCCTTAGACATTAATAATTACCACAGCAGTCTATTCTTAAAACCCATAGGTTTTCAGATCTCTGCTGTGTTAGTGGTCTCTGCAATATGGCCACACTGCCCCTCCCACACCTCCGGGCCTTACCAAGGCCCGGAGGTGTGGGAAGGGCAGTTTAGCTGTTTCACAGAGACAACATGGTTAGCAGTACTAAATATAATATAGAAAGCCCACAAGGCAGAATTTGTTAATAGTACAACTTCATTTTGCCACTTTTAGCTTTTGTAAGTTTGAGGAGAGCTAATTGCTCCCCTAGGCCATGTGAGGAGAGCGATTTTTAGCCCTCCTGCATTTTTAAGAATGACAGGCCTGGCCTATGCATAGCCAGTTTGCCGATGCCACATAGGTCACATGACCCTGGTGGCCATCTTGGATTTTACAAAAATTTTGTGATTTTTAGCTTAACTTGACATAGTCAAGATAAGCTATTGCCATCACGCGTGCGGTAGTCTGTGAGTCTGTGACGTCTGTTCACATTTTCCTTTAGCACGGGCTACACACCGCAGTTCTTGTCTGATTGTCACGAAATTTCATATGCAGGTTTGGGATCATGTCTAGATGAGAACATCCCCTTTTGGTCGCGATCGGGCAACCGGTATGGCTGCCCGAGCCCAAAACCCGAAAACCATTAGCACAGTCTACAGGACGTATTTATGAAGGGATTTCATTGTAACTTGGTAGGATGCCTCTGTATAATGCCTAGATGAGACCTTCCCCTTTTGGGCATGATCTATCAACCGTAATGGCTGCCCAAGCCCGAAACCCAAAAACTTTTAGCACAGCCTGCAGGTCATGTTTAATGTGGAGGGATTTCATTGTAACTTGGTAGGATGACTCCTTATGATGTCTAGATGAGAATTTCCCCATTTGGGCATGATCTGCCAACCGTGACGACTGCCCGAGCCCAAAACCTGAAAACCTTTACCACAGTCTACAGGTCATATTTATTGAGGAATTTCATTGTAACTTGGTGGGTTGACTTCATACAATGTCTAGATGAGAAAGTCACCTTTTGGGCATGATTGGGCAACTGTGACGGCTACAGGGGCCCAAAGCCCAAAAACCTTTAGCACAGTCTAGAGGTCATATTTATGAAGGGATTTCATTGTAACTTGGTAGGATGACTCCAAATAATGTCTAGATGAGAATGTCCCATTTTGATCGCGATCATGCAGCCTTGATGGGTGCCCGAGCCCAAAAACCTTTAGCATAGGCAAAAGGTCATATTTATGGAAGGATTTCATTGTAACCTGTTAGGTTGACTCCATGTAATGCCTAGATGATGACATCCCCTTTTGGTCGTGATTGGTCAGTTGTGATGGCTACTAGTGCCCAAAGCCCGTAAACCTTGAGCACAGTCTACAGTTCATATTTATGAAGGGATTTCATTGTAACTTCTTAGGATCACTCCAGATGATGTCCAGATGAGATTGTCCTCTATGGTTGCGATCATTAAGCCATGATGGCTTGCCGAGCCCGAAGCCCAAAAACATTTAGCACAGGTCATATTTATGAAGGGATTTCATTGTAACTTGGTAGGTTAACTTCATATAATGTCTAGATGAGAATGTCCCCTTTTGGACATGATTGGGCTACTGTGACGGCTAAAGGTGCCTGAAGCCCGAAAGCCTTTAGCACAGTCTACAGGTCATATTTATGAGGGGATTTCATTGTAACTTGGTAGGATGACTCCAAATAATGTCTAGACGAGAACTTCCCATTTTGGCCATGATCATTCAGCCTTGATGGGTGCCCGAGCCCAAAAACCTTTAGCATAGGCAAAAGGTTATATTTATAGAAGGATTTCATTGTAACCTGTAAGGTTGACTCCATATAATGCCTAGATGATGACATCCCCTTTTGGTCGTGATTGGTCAACTGTGATGGCTGCAGGTGCCCGAAGCCCGAAAACCTTGAGCACAGTCTACAGGTCATATTTATGAAGGGATTTCATTGTAACTTCGCAGGATCACTCCAGATGATGCCCAGATGAGATTGTCCTGTTTGGTTGCGATTATTCAACCATGATGGCTGCCCGAGCCCAAAGCCCGAAAACCTTAAGCACAGTCTACAGGTCATATTTATGAAGGGATTTCATTGTAACTTGGTAGGTTGACTTCATATAATGTCTAGATGAGAACATCCCCTTTTGGACATGATTGGGCAACTTTGATGGCTAAAGGTGCTCGAAGCCCGAAAACCTTTTGCACTGTCTACAGGTCATATTTATGAAGGGATTTCATTGTAACTTGGTAGGTTGACTCCAAATAATGTCTAGATGAGAACGTCCCATTTTGATCGTGATCATTCAGCCTTGATGGGTGCCCGAGCCCAAAAACCTTTAGCATAGGCAAAAGATTATATTTATAGAAGGATTTCATTGTAACCTGTGAGGTTGACTCCATATAATGCCTAGATGATGACATCCCCTTTTGGTCGTGATTGGTCAACTGTGATGGCTACAGGTGCTCGAGCCCGAAAACCTTGAGCACAATCTACAGGTCATATTTATGAAGGGATTTCATTGTAACTTCGCAGGATCACTCCAGATGATGCCCAGATGAGATTGTCCCCTTTGGTTGCAATCATTCAACCATGATGGCTGCCCGAGCCTGAAGCCCGAAAACCTTAAGCACAGTCTACAGGTCATATTTATGAAGGAATTTCATTGTAACTTGGTAGGTTGACTTCATATGATGTCTAGATGAGAACGTCCCCTTTTGGTCATGATTGGGCAACTTTGACGGCTAAAGGTGCCCGAAGCCCGAAAACCTTTTGCACTGTCTACAGGTCATATTTATGAAGGGATTTCATTGTAACTTGGTAGGATGACTCCAAATAATGTCTAGATGAGAACATCCCATTTTGGCCGTGATCATTCGGCCTTGATGGCTGCTCGAGCCCAAAAACCTTTAGCATAGGCAAAAGGTTATATGTATAGAAGGATTTCATTGTAACCTGTTAGGTGACTCCATATAATGCCTAGATGATGACATCCCCTTTTGGTTATGATTGGTCAGCTGTGATGGCTACAGGTGCCCGAAGCCCGAAAACCTTGAGCACAGTCTACAGGTCATATTAATGAAGGGATTTCATTGTAACTTCGCAGGATCACTCCAGATGATGCCCAGATGAGATTGTCCCCTTTGGTTGCGATCATTCAACCATGATTGCTGCCCGAGCCCAAAGCCCGAAAACGTTTAGCACAGTCTACAGGTCATATTTATGAAGGGATTTCATTGTAACTTGGTAGGTTGACTTCATATAATGTCTAGATGAGAATGTCCACTTTTGGACACGATTGGGCAACTGTGACGGCTTCAGGGGCCCAAAGCCCGAAAACCTTTAGAACAGTCTACAGGTCATAATTATGAAGGGATTTCATTGTAGCTTGGTAGGATGACTCCAAATAGTGTCCAGATGAGAATGTCCCCTTTTGGTTGCGATCATTCAACCATAATGGCTACCAGAACCCAAAGCCCAAAAACCTTTAGCACAGTCTACAGGTCATATTTATTAAGGGATTTCATTGTAACTTGGTAGATTGACTTCATATAATGTCTAGATGAGAACGTCCCCTTTGGACGCAATTGGGAAACTGACGGCTACAGGGGCCCGAAGCCCGAAAACCTTTAGCACAGTCTACAGGCCATATTTATGAGGGAATTTTAATGTAACTTGATAGGATGACTCGTTTTGGAATAATTTCACTGTAACTTGGTAACTTTTGTTGATATACGTTAACTGTGAGGGCCACATACATTAACTGTGAGGACATATTAACCCACCCCTCAGCTCTTTAGTACAGTGTACACCTCATATTATTTTTATCATAAACATAGCACACAGGGAACAGAAATGAACATATTCCCAATTATCACAATTCTTGTCTTATTTCATATTCCTTTCATAAACATTGAACATTATCCTTTTCATCAAACACAACACACAAGTTAAGCTACAGTGTCATTGACACTTTCATTAACAATTATTGCTGTATAATATATGAGAAATGGGTCAATATCATCTGAAACGTGTCTGGTAGTTATTGACTTAGACCAAGGATGGACAATAAAATGATATATTACGTTAGCCGTCCCCTATCTGTGACAGGAGAGGGCCCATCATCATCATCATTATTCTCATCCAAGTCTTCATTGCTGAGATCATCACTATCTGAGTCATGAAATATACAGCCAATACTTTCCTCCAGGCTCAATCGTTAGCGAGAAGACATTTCCGAAACGTGTGTAGAAAACAAAACGCAAGTGATGCTCCCGAGAAATTATCTCACTCTAACATGGATGAATGATTTGACCTTGACTGACTATTCCTTGCCTGAACTTGACCTCTTTTTGGCGGTAAATTGCCTGTCGCCAATAGCAGAATTCTCCTGCATCACATACGAAAAGAAGACAACAAAGAATAATAAGAGTTGCTTCCCAAAGACCACAGTTCATCATAGACACATACAGAATTTGCAATTATGCGAGAGTGGCATTGGCCCTGAACTTCGCATTTATGTGAGAATGGTAGAGCTGCACGGTATATCGATAAACCGATATATACCAGTATTCAAACCAATATCGATTGAATACTGGTGTAATTTCAAAAATATCGGTTTATCGTCATTATTTATTTACCCACAATTTAATTTTCAAGATGACTTGAGTTTTTTAACTGTAGTCCCGAATGAATAATATTGTCCCTTCACCCAAGGAATCGTCTGCATGTGCCCACATAATATACAAATTTCCCAGTTGAAAAAATAATTTTTAGCTTAACTTGACATAGTCAAGATAAGCTATTGCCATCACGTGTGCGGAAGTCTGTTAGTCTGTGAGTCTGTTAGTCTGTGAGTCTGTGACGTCTGTTCACATTTTCCTTTAGCACGGGCTACATCCCGCAGTTCTTGTCTGATCATCACGAAATTTCATATGCAGGTTTGGGGTCATGTCTAGATGAGAACGTCCCCTTTTGGTCGCGATCGGGCAACCGGTATGGCTGCCCGAGCCCAAAACCCGAAAACCATTAGCACAGTCTACAGGTCGTATTTATGAAGGGATTTCATTGTAACTTGGTAGGATGCCTCTGTATAGTGCCTAGATGAGAACGTCCCCTTTTGGGCATGATCTATCAACCGTGATGGCTGCCCAAGCCCGAAACCCCAAAACTTTTAGCACAGTCTGCAGGTCATGTTTAATGTGGAGGGATTTCATTGTAACTTGGTAGGATGACTCCTTATGATGTCTAGATACGAATTTCCCCATTTGGGCATGATCTGCCAACCGTGACGACTGCCCGAGCCCAAAACCCGAAAACCTTTAGCACAGTCTACAGGTCATATTTATTGAGGAATTTCATTGTAACTTGGTGGGTTGACTTCATACAATGTCTAGATGAGAAAGTCCCCCTTTGGACGTGATTGGGCAACTGTGACGGCTACAGGAGCCCAAAGCCCGAAAACCTTTAGCACAGTATAGAGGTCATATTTATGAAACGGTTTCATTGTAACTTGGCAGGATGACTCCAAATAATGTCTAGATGAGAACATGCCATTTTGATCGCGATCATGCAGCCTTGATGGGTGCCCGAGCCCAAAAACCTTTAGCATAGGCAAAAGGTCATATTTATGGAAGAATTTCATTGTAACCTGTTAGGTTGACTCCATATAATGCCTAGATGATGACATCCCCTTTCGGTCGTGATTGGTCAGTTGTGATGGCTACAAGTGCCCGAAGCCCGAAAACCTTGAGCACAGTCTACAGGTCATATTTATGAAGGGATTTCATTGTAACTTCTTAGGATCATTCCAGATGATGCTCAGATGAGATTGTCCCCTATGGTTGCGATCATTCACCCATGATGGCTGCCCGAGCCCGAAGCCCGAAAACCTTTAGCACAGTCTATAGGTCATATTTATGAAGGGATTTCATTGTAACTTGGTAGGTTAACTTCATATAATGTCTAGATGAGAACGTGCGATCATTCACCCATGATGGCTGCCCGAGCCCGAAACCCGAAAACCTTTAGCACAGTCTACTGGTCATATTTATGAAGGGATTTCATTGTAACTTGGTAGGTTAACTTCATATAATGTCTAGATGAGAACGTCCCCTTTTGGACATGATTGGGCAACTGTGACGGCTAAAGGTGCCCGAAGCCCGAAAACATTTAGCACAGTCTACAGGTCATATTTATGAGGGGATTTCATTGTAACTTGGTAGGATGACTCCAAATAATGTCTTGATGAGAACGTCCCCTTTTGATCGCGATCATTCAGCCTTGATGGGTGCCAGAGCCCAAAAACCTTTAGCATAGGTAAAAGGTCATATTTATGGAAGGATTTCATTGTAACCTATTAGGTTGACTCCATATAATGCCTAGATGATGACATCCCCTTTTGGTCGTAATTGGTCAGCTGTGTTGGCTACAAGTGCCCGAAGCCCAAAAACCTTGAGCACAGTCTACAGGCCACATTTATGAAGGGATTTCATTGTAACTTCATAGGATCATTCCAGATGATGCCCAGATGAGATTGTCCCCTTTGGTTGCGATTATTCAACCATGATGGCTGCCCGAACCCGAAGCCCGAAAACCTCAAGCACAGCCTACAAGTCATATTTGTGAAGGGATTTCATTGTAACTTGGTAGGTTGACTTCATATAATGCCTAGATGAGAACGTCCCCTTTTGGACATGTTTGGGCAACTTTGACGGCTAAAGGTGCCTGAAGCCCAAAAACCTTTAGCACTGTCTACAGGTCATATTTATGAAGGGATTTCATTGTAACTTGGTAGGTTGACTCCAAATAAGGTCAAGATGAGAACGTCCCATTTTGGCCGTGATCATTCAGCCTTGATGGGTGCCCGAGCCCAAAAACCTTTAGCATAGGCAAAAGGTTATATTTATAGAAGGATTTCATTGTAACATTGTTAGGTTGACTCCTTATAATGCCAAGATGATGACATCCCCTTTTGGTCATGATTGGTCAACTGTGATGGCTACAGGTGCCCGAAGCCCGAAAACCTTGAACACAGTCTACAGGTCATATTTATGAAGGGATTTCATTGTAACTTCGCAGGATCACTCCAGATGATGCCCAGGTGAGATTGTCCCCTTTGGTTGCGATCATTCAACCATGATGGCTGCCCGAGCCCAAAGCCCGAAAACCTTTAGCACAGTCTAAGGTCATATTTATGAAGGGATTTCATTTTAACTTGGTAGGTTGACTTCATATAATGTCTAGATGAGAACGTCCCCTTTTGGACACGAATGGGCAACTGTGACGGCTTCAGGGGCCCAAAGCCCGAAAACCTTTAGAACAGTCTACAGGTCATAATTATGAAGGGATTTTATTGTAGCTTGGTAGGATGACTCCAAATAGTGTCCAGATGAGAACGTCCCCTTTTGGTCACGATCATTCAGTCTTGATGGCTGCCCGATCCCAAAAACCTTTAGCATGTCTGTAGGTCGTATTTATGGAAGGATTTCATTGTAACTTGTTAGGTTGACTCCATATAATGCCTAGATGATGACATCCCCTTTTGGTCGTGGTTGGTCAAATGTGATGTCTACAGGTGCCTGAAGCCCGAAAACCTTTAGCACAGTCTACAGGTCGTATTTATGGAGGGATTTCATTGTAACTTGGTAGGTTGACTTCATATAATGTCTAGATGAGAACGTCCCCTTTGGACGCAATTGGGAAACTGACGGTTACAGGGGCCCGAAGCCCGACAACCTTTAGCACAGTCTACAGGCCATATTTATTAAGGGATTTTATTGTAACTTGATAGGATGACTCATTTTGGAATAATTTCATTGTAATTTTGTTGATATATGTTAACTGTGAGGGCCACATATATTAACTGTGAGGTCATATTAACCCACCCCTCAGCTCTTTAGTACAGTGTACACCTCATATTATTTTTATTATAAACATAGCACACAGGGAACAGAAATGAACATATTCCCAATTATCACAATTCTTGTCTTATTTCATAATCCTTTCATAAACATTGAACATTATCCTTTTCATCAAACACAACACACAAGTTAAGCTACAGTGTCATTGACACTTTCATTAAAATTTCAACAAAACTATCATGTGACCCGTCATTGGAACGAGCTCGTTGAGCTCGTTCCAATAAGGGGTTCACGTGATATTCTTTTGTAGAAGTTTTGGGGGAAAATCTGATAAACTGATTTTTAAAATAATAAATTTTGATATCGTCTGCACTGGGTAAAATGTTTTTCGAACTGCATCATCAAGGCATGCTGATCCGTTCCGACTGTGATGCCTCAAGTCTTGATTGTGGTACTTACAGTTAAAACTGGATGTCCTGTTACGAACTGTGCGCTTATCTAGGCTTAATTGCGCGTAGGAATTGCACGCAATTGCCATATCCAATGGCACCCAAAGCATGGCATGTTCTCCTTGTTACCCATAGCAAACACAAGCAATGTTCCTGCCAATGGACCTCCGGGTTACCCGGAGGTCCATTGGCTGAAACTTTGCTTCTGCACAGGCCGTATGTGCAGAATTTGATAGCCTTACCATCATCATAACGCGTAGATTAACGCGCAAATCGACGTGCTATTTGTGCGCATTTCAGGACTGGACTTCTAGTTTTAACTGTATGTCCATATATCTCAGCAGTTTTCGATATACCGGTATACCACGGAATGTGTTTGAATACCGATAGCGGTATTCATTTTTGAATATCGTGCAGCCCTTGAGAATAGCAGCGAAAGAGTTGAATCTGAAGATGGTTCAGAATTTAGGTTTTCTGCCAGAATGCATAGCACACACTTTCTGTTACTGGGATTAATCATTTTCAATTAGAAGAGTAATATTCCAAGCTTCAAAGTACCGTATTTACTCTATGTATTGGGACACTCTATGATTTGGGACACACATTTTTTCCAGAAAACTATATTTTTTTTATGCTCCAAAGTTTGGGACATTCAGGGGGGATTTGTTTCCAGTTGGCCCGTCACTAGTAGCCGACGACACTCATAAAAAAAATTCTTGAGTAACTAAAAATTTTCATTTTTTGCTTCCAAAACATAGCTTATGATCTCTCATTGGAACGAGTGCATTTAAAACATAGCTTATGATCCCTCATTGGAACGAGCGCATTTAAAACATAGCTTATGATCCCTCATTGGAACGAGCGCAATACGCTCGTTCCAATGAGGGATCCTAAGCTATGTTTTGGAAGCAAAAAATGAAAATATAAAAAAAAATTGGACGGCGATTTTCGTATATGATGACGAATCACACACAACTTTATTCTGCATCAAATCAAGACTAGGCTGTGTTCTTTCCCCATTTTCTAAGAATTGGGACACCTGTGAAAATAATTATTTTTAGCTGTCCCAATACATAGAGTAAATACGGTAGTTTAAATCATGAAATTAAATCAGTAATAAGAATATCCTGACAGCTTGGTGGTGTTTATTGGAAAAATTGATAGGTGTGAATGATTAAATAATTTTATATGAATCCATTTGGGATTCAAACTATTTGTAATTGTTTCATTCTCCAGGAGGATCACATCGTATCATTGTTTCCCACTGAGTATAGAAGTAAAGGTGTTTTATGATCGCGTGACATGGTCTTGTCATGAGTGGAATAGTGTGATAACATTTTGTTTCTATTCATGTTGTCAGAAGCTGGTTTATGTAATACCAAGAAAGGTTATGCGTCTCAGGCAAACCCACAATTGAAATTAAACCTCATTGTTGAATGTTTTTAAATCCCAATAAATTAAGGTGTGATGTGAGTGTATCCGGATCCTATTTCCATAGCAAAATTGTTCGCATGTTGCTTGTATTCTTTGTTTTTTATGTTTATATGTTATGTACCCATGTGTGGAACAAATAACAATAAAGTATTATTAGTGTCTTGCAAAATTAGTATGAAATCATGGGACTTTAACTCCTTACTTGCTGCTGGCAGATATTCCTGCCCAGCACAGAGTTTCTCTTGTTATACCCCCCGCAAACAAAGTTTGGGGGGTTATATAGGAATCACCCTGTCCGTCCGTCTGTCCGTCTGTCCATCCATCGTAAGCGCAACTCCTCCTAAACCGTTTGAAGAATTTTCATGAAACTTTACACAATGGGAGAACTCCATATGGGGATGTGCATGAAGTAATATAATTCCGTTCTGACATTTCCAAGGGGAGATAATCTGTCTGTCTGACCATCCTTGTAAGCACAACTCCTCCTAAACCATTTGAACAATTTTCATGAAACTTTACACAGTGGAAGAACTCCATATGAAGATGTGCATGAAGCAATATAATTCCATTCGGACATTTCCAAGGGGAGATAATCTAACTTATACCGTCTGTCCATCCTTGTAAGCGCAACTCCTTCTAAACCATTTGAAGAATTTTCATGAAACATTACACAATGGAAGAACTCCACATGAAGATTTGCATGAAGCAATATAATTCCGTTCTGACATTTCCAAGGGGAGATAATCTAACTTATACATTTCAGGCGCTGGGGGTATCACTTTGTGAGTTTGCTCACAGTACCTCTAGTAATTGAAATCAGTATAAGTTGGGCACATTTAATTGTATTTTCCCCCTGTAAACTGAATGGATTTTTTCACCAATGATTTCTTGTGTTACATTTAGATTAATTTTTCACCAAATCTAGTCATGGCTGCTTTGCAGCAGCCATGACTAGATTTTATGAAAAATATCTTGAAAATACTCAGCAGGCTAAGAGTTAAAATATTTTCCTTTTTGATTGATGTATATTTATTTGCAACAAAGCATGATTAAAATACAGTATCCGTTTTTTACAATTGTTTGGTAAACATTCAGTTTTCAATATTCTACAGAAAATAACTCAAATATTATGAGGCTGGCATTTATTTTTTGAAAAATGTGTGTAAATCTAACTAAACACAAGTGTACTTGATATTCCTTTATTAACAGGTTGAGTTTTCTTGATTGCCAAAATTTGTTCACGTGTCTTTGCCTTGTTACTATAGGCACTCCCCCATAAATTGTAATAAGGCAAATCCATACAAATAAAATAAATTCACTTCAAAGATAAGGTGAACCATATTTACAGAATATGGAACGTTTAAGTTGTGGTGCCTGCATCTAAAATTACAACAACAACCCCCCCACCCCCACCCCCACCCTCCACCACCACCATCGATTTGAAAAATTAATTGCTCAAGAACCAAATGTATTTTCTTCTTATTTGGCCAAATATATTAGATTTTTCAAAAGGGTGATCAGTGCCAACAAATTAACCTCGGACTTGGAAGGCTTCCTTAAGGGAAACTGATGTTGCTTTCCATGGAAATGGCATTATTTTTCAAGATAAGGTTGGAAAGAAGAGGGGTGGGCAAGAAGAACCACATCTCTCTATCCCTGAAATGCAGCAAGGTGCTATCTTCAATGCACAGCAGGGTAGCAACACTAAATTTACCCTCAGTGAACCTCATTCTGAATCAATATCTCCCGCCTAAACAGCAAGAGGTACCCAGAGAATAAATTGGCATACTGTATGGGATAGCATCAGCAAATTCACCCTCTGGAGACTTATTCTGCAAATGTCAGATTGCTTATTTTCAGGCTTATGTGCCAGTAAGCCTTGAAAAATCTTGAATATACATGAAGTTTTATATGCCAATGTTTGTGAAGGCGAGTCCGAACTAGGATGCTCTGGTCATTATCCCCTCCTCCCACTTCCCTTCAAGGGAGGTGGGAGGAGGGGATAATGACTGAAGGGTCCTAGTTAGAACTAGTGATGCAGTCCTGGAAATGAGACAAGTGCGAGTGCAATTGCTCCCGTCAGCACCCGTGTTTTCTGTTTTAGGCTAAAAAAAATTAAGGTTCTCAGGCACCTTCCTCACTGGATTTGAACCCCCTCGTTGAACATTTTTATTGTGTCGGTTATTCTGAGAACTTGTGAAAACTTTGATAATTTTTTTTCTTCCATTTTTAACATGTAATTATTTATCCGTGTATGCAGTGAGTTTGTCTTGTTGCAGTTTATGGGAGAGTGCCAATAGGCACTCTCCCATAAACTGTAATAAGGCAAATATTGATACACAGGACCATCATGTTCAGGGCCTCATGTTTGACAGACACTACTAAGAAGAGCCATAGAATAGAAATCCTTTTGGCTGTAGTACTTGCAGTTGGATATAAAAGATATGCCATAAATACAGTATGAAATAACTGTCTCTCTTTCAATAGTAGAAAGATGGCAAAAAGATTAACTGAGTTGGCACAACTTTTTACGGGGAAAAAAAAAATTAAAAATAAAATCCTCCCTCCCACACTGATTTAAAAAAAAATTGCCTGAGCACCAATTCGTTTTTTTTATTTAGCCTTACGGGAGCTAAAAAATGCAGTCGTTGAAAAATATTTTGGAGCACTAATATACTGTGAGGGCATATAAATGTGTGTTGTTTTGAGAAAGCAGCACTCTGTGGCCAGTGGCAAGGTACTGTCATAATTCAGCAATTCCGTATACATTTAACCCTTTGAACACTAGTGGTATCTGCCATGTCAGTTCAATGGCAGCAATTAGACAAGTCCATATTCATTATTTGGTGTAGACCAATCAATATTTTCAATGTGCAGCCTTAGGGCTGCACATTGAAAATACTGATTGGTCTACCCCACACATTTCCTGAACAGCCATCTTATTTAATGATGTTATGACGTATCATGTTCTTGGCTGGAAAAGCAGCCACTTGGGTTCAAAGGGTTAAGGTTTCTTGTGTTTGGTGACAGTATTCCCTCGAAAATAAATTCATATACTAACATTTTACGGGTGTAATTTACTCTCATCTCTGATTTCGCAGGAGCGTAAAACTGCACTGGTCAATTTTACTCATTTCCAGCACTGGTGATGGCAGGGTTTGAATATTCTTGAATTTGGATATTGTAGGGCCTTGAAAAATGCTGAAATATGTCGAGAAATGGCCTTGAATAGCCCCAAATTTTATCAGTTCTTGCCTGCAGGAACCATGTTTTAACTCCAGCATTGATTATCAGATTTTGAGGTCCTTTTGTATTGTCAGAGACAAGTATAGGGGAAAGGATATCCATGTATTATGGGGTTTGTCTGTGCCTCCGTACATTATGGTTTTGTTGCACATAGAAAACTTTACATACACACATTTTGCATTTATACTCTTGAGTGCCTAATAATCATACATGTATGATCATTCTTTTTCGAACAAAATTCCCGCCTGTATGATCCTTATTTGACCCTGTATGATTATTAATTTTCAGCAATCAAATGTGCAGAGCAGCAGCTTATCTAAAGAAGTTTACCAAAACAAACTAGTAAGGTACATGTACAAGCAAACACAGGATGCAATGGAAATGTTAATGGGTAGAGACCTGGAAGCATATATTTGCGCTTTATTCTGATGTTCTGTTACCATAACTTTAAGACCTAGTACCCAGTGGATGTGCTACATACCATTACTGAAACAATGAATTTGTCTATAAGGTTTTGCCTTGATGCAACTTATGGGAGAGTGCCTGCAGTAGGCCTGGCCTTTTGACAAATCTAGGGGAGCTACAACATCTCCCCTAAACCTATGCCAGGAGAGCTATTGTATACTTTCGTCTGTTATTAATGAGGGAATTAAAGGTGTAAGGACAGCCATTGCAGCTCATAAGGAGAGCAGTTATGGCTCTCCTTAAACTGATTTTGCAGGAGCCATAGAGGGTAGGAGCTATAGCTCTCCTCAGAAGACCAGGCCTGCTGTAGGCACTCTCCCATAAATTGCAACAAGTCAAATCTATGTAAAAATTATGATAACCGAAAGTAATTTAACCCTTCACCACTTCAAGAGCATCAGACTTCTGTGTTATAAAAACGGCTCCGAGCATAGTGGCTGGCTCACATCTGGGAATTTTCCACCCTATACTATTATTCGACCCTATACTATTATTAATTTTCAGAAATTTTCCACCCTGTACTATTATTTCGCCCTGTACTATTATTAGGCACTCAAGGGTAATGGTTGTCAGATTTGTATGTCTTTTGATATGGTGAGAGATCAGTATGAGAGAAAGTATATCCATGTACATGTATTGTGAGTTTTGGCCACGGGTATGTTCCAGAGTTATTACCCTTATTATTGTTACACTTTGAAAATTGTGTGTTTGAACGATTTACATTACAAGTTAATCTTGTAACCTTATCTTTGCTATTGAACTTGAAAAAGCCTTTTTCAAGGGCAATGAGAAAATACTGTGTTCCAGAGTTATGATCCTTAATTGTTATACAGTAAAACCTGTCTTGAGAGACCACTGTCTTGAGAGACCACCTATCTTGAGAGACCACATCTGCCAGGCATCGATTGGTTTTACTCTTTAATGGACCTACTATGGGAGACCACCTGTCTTGAGAGACCACGAAAGGAATGGTTTCACGCGCCGAAGGCGCGCAGGAACAGTTTGGGGAACAAGCCCCTTTCGACCCTTAGTGATTGTATATGATCAATTTTTCTCATGTCAAGGCATGTTGAAGGAGGAAAAGGTTCAGGTACTCGGCAGATGTTTCCGGTCAATGTGTGATGGGTAGGTGGCTTCATTGATTGATGTAGGTTGAACCCTTGGGTGAGGACCAGTGTGGGAGGTTGGGTCCTCTCACAAAGGTACTACCACTCCCCGAGGGTGCAGTAGTCTTGGGTTTTCAGGCAAGTATAGTCTGCCACTTCGGGGATGATTTTGAAAGTTGGCCATCACTGGCAAGTATAATCTGCCTCAGGCTGTCTCTGTTTGTTGGGTAGGATATCTTTGAAAGAAAACAACAACGACCTGCTGGGAGACCACCTGTCTTGAGAGACCACTGTGACCTCGAACAAAATGGTTTCGCGCGTCAGCGGCACGCAGGGATGGTATGGGGACAAGCCCATTTCGACCCTGTGACCTGGTACCAACTTGTATTTTTAAGCCATAATGGACCTGTCTTGAGAGACCGCCCCTTTGAAGACTGCAACCATGACAAACACTTTTTACCTGTTCTGGAATTGGAAAATCCATTGTGGTTATACTAACATAATTAAAAGTATTAAAAGCTCTTAATTGGGTTTCAATTGCTAACTCATTAAAGATTCAGATGTTTTTATAAGACCCCTGTGAAAAGATTAGGATTATTGCCGAATAAACAATTTCATACATACCTGAAATGTGACAGATAGGATTATAAAAATAAATTTGTGTTGGAAATCTTCGATGAAGATTTTCAACACTAATTTATTTTTATAATTTTTATAACAGTCCATTTCAATTTGTTACAAAAACTTCATAAAAAAGAACAACCACAAAGTAATTACAAAAATCCATTCTTCTCCATTTCTGAATTTTGTGGTTGGTTATTCACTGACTTGAGAAAACCTGAAACCTGTTATGAGAGACCACCTGTCTTTAGAGACCACTTTTGTGTGGCCCAAAGGGCAGTCTCTCAAGACAGGTTCCACTGTACTTAGAAAACTGTCTGCACAAATGAGTTTTTACATCACAAGTGAATCTTGTGAACATAATCTTTTAACATTTCTCTTGAAAGAAGGGAGATATTTTGTGTGCGTGACATTTAACCCTTTAAATAATGCACAGGATTTCAAAATTTAGTATTTTAATTATGGTTTTTAAAATTTTTTCAACAATCTTTCAACTCAGCCATATCATGTGCCCCCCTCTTTGGAATGTGCTCAGTGAGCTCATTCCAATGAGGTGGTTACATGATATGATTTTGTTTAAATCTCTTGAAAAATATATTTTTTTCATTTGTTCAGTTTGTAAATTATGCTGGCGGATGCGGCCCATTCTTTGGGTGAAGGTCTAACCCTTTACCCAATGCAGACGATATCAAAATTTATTATTTTAAATATCATTTTTTCAAATTTTTCAAAAAATTTCAACAAAACCATATCATGTGACCCCTCGTTGGAACGAGCTCGATGAGCTCGTTCCAACGAGGGGTCACATGATATGGTTTTGTTGAAATTTTTTGAAAAATAATATTTATTCAACTGCTGAATTTGCATATTACGTGGGCGGATGTGGCTGATTCGTTGGGTAAAGGGTTAATGAATTTGTAAAGGAATTACCATTCAACTCTTTTCACCTTCTATCTGTAGTATTACATATTTGCACTGTTAGGCCTAAAAGTGAAAAATTATGTTTCTCAGGCCCTCTTGGTCCTTTGGCTGCTCCATGTGCTGTTCTTATAACCAATGCAAACTTAAAAAAATAATGATTAAATGGTTTATGATATTTTACACAAGTTGATAAAATTGATAAATATGTTCTTGAGTGCAACAAGGCTTTGCAATGCTTTAGCATTGAAAAGCCTTCTTGCACTCAAGGAACAAGAAATAATTACAAAAATGAAAAATAAAATAAAATGCCTGCCCACATGCAATTTACCAAAAATGGCCTGAGAAACAGAAGATCTACTTTGTGGGGCCTTCATAATCTGCTAAGTCTGTTAGACAATTGGTTGAACCCTTGAGGATCAACTTATTATCCCTGCATTTTAGGGAAAAAAACAGGGGATATTGTGGTGATCTCCATCCATCCCACCTGTATGTCTGAACCTCATATCACCAAGAGTATGTAATTCAAAACATTTAAACTATTCTGAGGTGTTCATGCAGCATCTGTAGATGTCCATAAACGTCGGAATTTTGATTTGTCCCAAGTGGTTCCAGTGGAACCACTTTTATTGTTATTGTTAGAAAATCAATTTCCATTGAAAGGCTCCTAGGGTCTTGAATTCGAAAAGTTTAAACTATACTAAGGCTGGAAGCATCTGTAGATGCCGATAAATGTTTTGGAATTTTGATTTGATCCCAAGTGGTTCCAGTGGAACAACTTTTATTGTTAGAAAGTCAGTTTCCAGTGGAAGTCTCCTTGGGTTTTGATTCGAAATGTTGAAAGTGTGTTCATATGTTCAGGTAGATGTGTCTAGATGTGCACCAAGGTTTCAGATTTTTGATTCTGCACCATGAGGTCCCTAGGGACACATTTGTCATTAGAGAATCTGTTTCTTGCGAAAGGCTCCTAGGGAGTTTATATTTTTTATTTATTGGTGTTTAAGGTCACATATTTCTGCACAATGGCTAACCATGACCATGACAGTTTTACGGGTGGAGAAAGCCGAAGTACCCGGAGAGAACCACCGAGCAACGGCGAGCAACTGTCAGCTCCCCAACATACCAACTCCACACAAGCAGGGTTAGCATTGGTTGAAGACAGGTGCACCATCGACGTGCAGTACGCCTTAGTACACAGTGTCACAGTGCCCCCACGTGGGCAATGGGGGTGAAGTGTCTTGCCCAAGGACACAAGGTTGTTGCTGCAGGTGGGATTCGAACCAAGGACCTCTCGGCTTGCAGCCTGCACCTCTACCTACTGAGCCACCGCGCCCCTCCTAGGAAGTTTAAATTAAAACGTTGAAAGTGTTTTCATATGTTCAGGTAGGGTCTCAAGATGTGCCTGAAGGTTTCAGATTTTATATAATACCTTTTCATTTCTGTCTATTTCAAGCATTAACCCTTTACCCAATGCAGACAATATCAAAATTTATTATTTTAAATATCATTTTTTCAAATTTTTCAAAAAATTTCAGCAAAACCATATCATGTGACCCCTCGTTGGAATGAGCTAGATGAGCTCATTCCAAAAAGGGGTCACATGATATTTTTTTGAAATTTTTTGAAAAAATGATATTTTTTCATCTGCTGAATTTGCATATTACGCGGGCGGATGCGGGCGATTCGTTAGGTAAAGGGTTAACCACCAATCAAGTATGCAAATGTGGGGATATACTATAGTGTGCTTTTCACTTAAATGACACCATCTAGTTATCAAATTGTGAAGGGTTAAATTTGATACACAGCCCTCTCCATTATGATTAACCTACACAGAGTATTGGGTATAATTATTTTAAGATGCTATTTGTTATTGTGAGGTCAATAAATCTTTTACTACTCTGATAGCTCTCCAGAGGTTTTATAATAGTTGTATTATGTTGTAAGGCTTATGAAGCTGAAACACAATTTATTGATGCTTACCCTGCTAAATATTTTTGTACACTTTTCATAAAATCAACCCACGCATGCTTAAGACTTCTTTATGATATTAACGCTTTGAGACGTTAATTATTCTGATGTTCAAACGTCACTGGGAATTCAGTTTCTTCAACATTTTTCAAAATGCAACGTCAAATGTCGGAAAGTACAAATAACAAGATATTTTTCACATTAGTGATTAACTGGTTGAGGGCTAGATTATATTTGGTGGTCTGAATTTGTTATTCAAAACTTGTTTTATTACAATAATTTGTAATAAAAAAAAATTTATATATTAATATTAAGCAAAATATTATTTGTGTTTGACTGAATATGAAAGGAAAGTGTTGGCTTTTGCTCTGGTAGCCTCATTATTTGAAAGCCCTGATAATGGCTTCTAGCACTCAACCAGTTAAGAAGTCTTGACAGCAGGATTATATTAGTATTTTAAGCTGCGATAACATTTGGCTCAATGGTTGGTCACTGAGCACTATTCGGGAGAAAATAGGAATTGAGGTTAAAACTTGAAAAAATAAAAAAATAATAATAAAACAATTGACCACAGTCTCAACGTACTGTTTGATTTTGTACGTCATAACACGTACACAAGTATCAAAGGGTTAATGATATAAGTGCTTATATTTTTACCAGTGAACCTGAGTCATAAGAGGCTAAACTAGACTTTGGTTCTCAGAAGTTTATACAGATGAAGCATTTCCCCTCCCCCTGTCCCTCACTCTGCCAAGTTCCATTGCTCCTTACTTTCAGACATTTTCAACACAGCCAAGACAAAGGCTCCTTGAAGTAAATCGGTATCTGGAGAGTTGTTTATTCCTGAAAAACATGTTGAATGGCATTTCAACTAGGACAGTGACTAATTTTGTGGAAAACCATCATCACCACCAACATGTCATCAAGTGAACATCTGGTTTGTCTGGGTTCATACAGGGGGGCATTTTTACTTCCTATTTGGAAAAGTTTAAGAAATTTCCTATGAACTTACAAAAATGCAGCCGCAAAACACTGGTGCAAATAAGAAGATTTGTTTCACCCATAAAGGCCTATTTCCAACTTTTCCGACATCAGAATAGGTGCCCTTAACATGCCATCATGAGGATGTCCTGCTGACAATAGACAAATTACCTTAGCAGTGGTTTCTAATTAAGTCTTGATTGCCTAAACAGGTAGCCAAGAGTTAATTGGAAATCACTGCAAAGCCATCAGACGTATAGAGACTGTGGAATGATGGGAATTCAAGACCATTGTCAAGGCCCTTAAGAGTTAAGTCTTTATAAGTACTTCATTAAATGTTGTATGTTTTTATGCCCCTGACTTGAAAAGTCGAAGGGGTATCTATTGGAGACCTCCATCCTTCCATTCGTCCATACTAACATTTTCCCTTGTATCTCAGTCACTGCTACTCCAACGGTGTTGTGATGCTTTTCTGCCTTCTCATTCATGTCTTAACAGATTTCCGCCCAAATAAATAACAACTAACACGCGATCTCACCAAGCGAGATTGCTTGTTAGTTATTGCTATTTGTGTTGACAGAAAATCTTTACAGTGGTAAAAGCTTGTCATTTCATTCATTTGTTTATGCAATACTCAACCTTTGAATCGAGATAGTTCTGAAAGAATGTCTTGATGGTAAAACGAGAGATTTATAATTTGATAAAGTTAAGTTGTATTACTATGTCCTGAATGAATTTCAATGAAATAAATTTGGTATGAGGGATCCTTGTGACAAGTCACTCCTGCACATGTTATAAAAAAGTTGTCCATATATTCGTCACAAGAGTTACAGTCTATGCATTTCAGATTCATGTACTGGGGGACCATAATTTTACGAATCTGATCCTTAATTAAGTCGACTGTCGGGTCATATATATATATTAAAAATATGATGGAGAGTAGTGAAAATGAAAAAAGGTTTGTGAAGACCAGGTATTTTTAAAATAAATTACAGAGTCCTCTATTCTTCAGCTTTAACCCTTAAGCCCCCATATAGCCCCAAACCGCCACTTTTATATTGCATTGAAGCAGGTGCTCCCTTGTGTAATCTTTTTTATTACTCTTGTGTGTAGACTGAATTTTCCCTGGCAGTGGTTCTACATCACTGCTGGCTGCCTGTATAGGCAGCCAGCAGTGATGTAGAACCACTGACAAGTCATCAATAACTATGTAAGCAGAAAAAGGCCATAAATACTTTAAAATTAATCTGAGGACTTAAGGGTTAACAATAAGTGTGATAACTTAGCTGATGAGGAGTTAAGGAAGCTGAGTAGAATTTTTGTTGATTTATGATTGTATTAGTGACAATAGATCGATAGTACACACTAGTAAATCAATATTACTGTTTACATTTTGTAAATCCCCAGTATAGGTACTTGACTTGTCTACTTAACAGATCAATACATAGCTTGCACATTAGCTCTGTGAAAACATTTGTCTTCTGGAGGAGGTTCAACATTTATCAGCAGCATGAATGATCTCTCACGAATTTCAGCTACAAGCAACAAATCAATTGAAAATCATTAAGATGAACAGTTCACCCAAGGAACCATTCAGTTGAAAATCATTAACTGGTTGAGTGCTGGAAGCCCATATTTGGGCTTTATTCTGAAGTGTGGGTACCATGACTTAACTATTTGAACCCCAGTGGCCGCTTTTCCGGCCAGGAACATGATACGTCATTACGTTGTTATATAGGATAGATGTTCAGTAAATATTGTGGGGTAGACCAATCAGTATTTTCAATGTGCAGCCCGAGGCTGCACATTGAAAATAATGATTGGTCAACCCCAAATAATGAATATGGACTCTTCTAATTGCAGCCATTGAACTGGCATGGAAGATACCACTAATGTTCAAAGGGTTAAAGGCTTCATACTATTTTGTATTATTTTATATAATCCTCATGGAAACCCCGGGGTGTGAAGCATTGCTTCTTTACTGTGGTAAAGCCAGATTATTTTAATATAAATAAAAAAATACATGAAGTTTGTAACAATTTATTGGAGAGGACTTATAGACACTTTCTAATAAATATTGATAAAACAATTCTCTATGAACACTTATTCTTCTGATCGGAAACCGGGGGGCGTGGTGGCATCATGGTAACCTGTTCTTGTCAGATCACGAAAGTTAAACAACGTCGAGCATGGTTAGAAGTTGGATGGGTGACCGTTTCAGGACAGGGTTATTTATTCAGTTAGAAATTAATTTTTTTTTTATAACCAGAAAGTGTGATTAACCCTGTGCAGAACGTCCCCCTTTGGACACGATTGGGCAACTGTGATGGCTACAGGGGCCCGAAGCCCGAAAACCTTTAGAAATTTATCAGTTTTATTATCGTGGGTATAATATCAGACATAAACCATTTAATTTTTAATTTTTTTTTAAGTTGCATTGTTATAAAAAGAGAGAATGTGGCAGCCAAAATGACCATGTGGGGGGCCTGAGAAACAGATTTCTAACTTTTTAGGCCTAACAAATTTTGATATCATGTGTGTTGGGGAAACAATCAATTGTAGTACCCATGTTTTAACCCTTAATGACCTAATTCCAACTTTAATCACTTTTTCTGCAACAAAACCAGTACCCCAACATACAGCCTTTGGGAAACTTCCAAGTTACATTCCAAGTGCCTTGGCAGTTGTTTCTCAGCAAGTCTTGGCTGCTTATACAGGCAGTCGAGACTTGCTTAGAAACAACTGCAAAGTCACAGTATATGGACTGTCAATGTACAGAAAAAAAGTATTAAAATCTCCAGGCTCTTGGGAGTTAAGTAGAGACCAAATCCCCCCCCCCTGGATATCCCTCCCCCAGGGGTGGGGGGATAACCTAGGTTATCACCCCCCTGGGGGAAGATAACCTAGGTTATCCCCCCCCCACCCTGGATATCTCTCCCCCCCCCCCCACCTCAAAAATAAAATATGAAAAGAACTGAAAAAAAGATAAAGATAAGAACATTTATTTATGGAATTTTCATTGAAATTAACACAAAAAGTGGTTCAACTCTTTAATATATACATGACCAGTGAATAGAAAATAGGCAATCTCAGAAGCAACTATTTCACAACCAAACAATGGCTGCAAAAGGTTCTATGAATGTCTATTGGGAGTTTGACATGGGTGGGGACTGCGGGTCAAGATATCCAGGCCTGATTATCTTAGATGTCAAAAAATATAGAACAAATTAAAAACAGTTTCAACTTGGCTTATACCATTGAATAATGACCAGTGAATTGAAAATAGCAATATTTTTGAAATAGTAGCTATGTTTTTTGGACGGGTGAGGTGGAAGATATGTAGGTTGGACATCTCCCCATCCCCAACCCCAACCCCATCCACGTGTTCGGAAAAGTCCCCAAAATTGCTGTTAAGGTTCTAAGATTGCCTATTTTCAATTCACTGGTCATTATTCAATGGTATAAGCCAAGTTGAAAACTGTTTTTAATTTGTTCTATATTTTTTGACATGGGTGGGGGGAAAGATAACCAGGCCTGGATATTTTCCCCCCACCCATGTCAAACTCCCAATAGACATTCATAGAACCTTTTGCAGATTGTTTGGACTTAGTTATGGTTGGCCCCACAGTGTAAAAAAACCTATTGATATTTTTGAGATAGTAGCTATGTTTTTTGGACGGCTGAGGCGGAAGATATGCAGGTTGGACATCTCCCCTACCCCTACCCCAACCCCATCCACGTGTTCAGAAAAGTCCCCAAAATTGCTGGAAAGGTTCTAAGATTGCCTATTTTCAATTCACTGGTCATTATTCAATGGTATAAGCCAAGTTGAAACTGTTTTTAATTTGTTCTATATTTTTTGACATGGTTGGTGGGGGGGGGGGAAGATAACCAGGCCTGGATATCTTTCCCCCCCCCCCACCCATGTCAAACTCCTAATAGACATTCATAGAACCTTTTACAGCCATTGTTTGGACTTTGTTATGGTTGACCCCACGGTGTAAAAAAAACTATTGATATTTGTGAAATAGTTGCTTCTGAGATTGCCTATTTTCTATTCACTGGTCATGTATATATTAAAGAGTTGAACCACTTTTTTGTGTTAATTTCAATGAAAATTCTATAAATAAATGTTCTTATCTTTATCTTTTTGTTCAGTTCTTTTCATATTTTATATCTGAGGTGGGGGGGGGGGGGAAGATATCCAGGGTGGAGGGGAAGATCGAGGCATTATAGTTGGAACGAATCAGCATGCCTTGATGATGTGGTTCGAAAAACCTTTACCCAACGCAGACAATATCAAAATTTATTATTTTAAATATTAGTTTTATCAAATTTTTCCAGAAATTTCTACAAAACAATATTATGTGACCCCCTCATTGGAATGAGCTCAACGAGCTCGTTCCAATGAGGGGTCACATGATATAGTTTTGTTGAAATTTTTGAAAATTATTTTTTCAGCTGCTGAAATTGTATATTACATGGGCGTAATCCTTGGGAAAAGCAATAATATTATTCATTCGGAGCTACAGTTAAAAACTCAGGACATCTTGAAAATTAAATTGTGGGTAAATAAATAATGACGATAAACCGATATTTTTGTAATTACACCGGTATTCAATCGATATTGGTTTGAATACCGGTATATATTGGTTTATCGATATACTGTGCAGGCCTATCTGGTGCTCAATTATTTGAGTTATATAGTTACACATGATTACCAGGGTTTCAGTCTATCAGCTGAAAACCTTGTGCATTTCTGTGATTATTCTCAGAATTCAATCATTTGCTTGGGTGATCTTACTGCTCTGGGATAATTTTTGTAGTAAATTTACTTGTACTCTGTCACATACACATGGCTGTCTACTATTTACAGAATTTATTCTGACTGCTTGAGTCTGACTTGTAGATAAGCTTGTATTGTATAATCAGTTAGGATCCACAAATGCTTAAAATGGCTAACAAAACTAAAAACAAGACATGGTTGTCTATTTCACAAAGTTAAGTCTGCCTTGGGCTATAGAATTGTCTCGTCCATAAACAAAATCCAATTTCCTTTGCTACACCAATCATAATTTAGCTAAAGGAAATCTTTATTTCTGTCCGCTTCGTCTGGATAAACATAATATCATATTGGAATTTCTTACACTCTCTCTGGTTTCAGTGGGACATTAAACCATGCTTGTCAGTTTTGTTAACCTTCTGGCTACATGGATTTTCTAGGTGTAAATAGCTAGGGACCGAATATGGGGCCCCATTCTCAATGAGGTGTGCGTATGCATTTTCCCAATTCAGGGATTCTTTTGGGTGTCTACAGGCCAGGGTCAATTATGGGACTCTTTTCCAATGGCATTTGGGCAAGATTTTTCTTATTTCCCAACCACAAATTTCCCAATCTCAGTTCCAACTCGATCAAACATTTAATGCGCAATTGGTGTCCTGAACTGAGTTGGCCATAAGTCCTCAGAAAACCTTTGGTTTCAGTTCAGTTCAGGAACCAATTGTGCATTAACCCTTTACCCAACGAATGGGCTGCATCCGCCGGCGTAATATGCAAATTCAGCAGTTGAAAAAATATTATTTTTCAAAAAATTTTAACAAAACCATGTCATGTGACCCCCTCGTTGGAACAAGCTCGTTCCAATGAGGGGTCACATGATATGGTTTTGTTGAAATGTTTTGAAAAATTTGAAAAAATGATATTTAAAATAATAAATTTTGATATCGTCTGCGTTGGGTAAAGGGTTAAATTTCAATTGTTTATCTAACAAAGCTTAAAAAGCATCAGAATTCAAAGGCAAAAACAAGTTTTTTTTAATACTGAAAGAACTGTTTTACCCTTTGATACTTTTATTCGTGTTATTACATACGAAATCAAACAACGCGTTGATACTTTGTGGTCATTTGTTTTGTTATTATTTTTCGATTTTTTTTAGTTTTAACCTTAAATTCCTATTTTCTTCCGAATAGTGCTCAGTGATAACCATTGAGCAAAATGTTATCGCAGCTTAAAATACTAATATAATCCTGCTGTCAAGTCTTCTTAACTGGTTGTGTGCTAGAAGCCACTGTCAGGGCTTTCAAAAAATGAGGATACCAAAGCAAAAGCCAACACTCTTCATGCTTATATTTCATATTCAGTCAAATATAACAAATATTTTGTTTATATAAATTTGTTTTATTACAAATTATTGGAGAGTGCCTGTGGGCACTCTCCAATAATTTGTAATAAAACAAGTCTTGAATAACAAATTAAGACCTCCAAAAATAATCTAGCCCTCAACCAGATAATCACTTATGTGAAAAATATCTTGTTATTTGTACTTTCCGACATTTGACTTCGCATTTGGAAAAACGTTGAAGAAACTGAATTTCCAATGACGTTTGAATGTCAGGATAATTAAAGTCTCAAAGGGTTAATCGAGACTGCAGAGAGTGGTGTGAGCTTGATGTCATGTGACTGTTTGTTATAAACTTACTTGTAGTACACATACAGATGCTTACCTGTTGTTATCAGTCTTAATATTCTCTGTTCAATTCG
Source organism: Pictodentalium vernedei (assembly GCA_031216915.1). Taxonomy (NCBI): domain Eukaryota; kingdom Metazoa; phylum Mollusca; class Scaphopoda; order Dentaliida; family Dentaliidae; genus Pictodentalium; species Pictodentalium vernedei. Next base: position 37,800,027 of record CM062295.1, on the reverse strand, counting down.
AATGTTGAATTTCTTCGTATGTTTCTTCCCCTTTGGAAAAATTACCAACTGGCACCTCCATGACGGAATTTTTCCCAAAGGCATGGGCTCCAGAATCACTGCAATTTCTAACATATGAATTCCTAAATGATATCCAGTGTCAGCTTGGGAATTACCATCTGAAAGTCTGGAGAAATTTTGAAAACTTTTTACTGTGTAAAATCACAAAAGTTTTTTTGTGCAAGAACACTTGATTCTAGTCCAGTCTTGGCTGTCTGTATCGGCAGCAAAAACTTGGCTAGAAATCACTGCTACTGCAACCTGCAGATTTAAAACTGATAAACAGCAGCAGACTCAGAAATTTCTTATAATGCAATTTCTTATAATGCAATAAATGGAGAGTAAACGTTTGACTGGATTGGTTACATGAAATAATTCATGAGAGGACATTGTACAAACACGAGTGCACGAAATTTATTCACACTTTGCCTTGTTACGATACAAGAATTTGAACAACTATTTTTGTGAATAGTGCTGAAACAGTTATGTTCATTAATATTTTCAAAATATTTTTTATCAGTTCTAGTCATGGCTGCTTTGAAGCAGCCATGACTAGAGTTGATGCAAATTCATACAAACCATTGATCAAGAAGTCCAATCAATTAACAGGAGGAAAATGGTTGAAGGTTCCTGAGATATACTTATTTCATTGGCAAGAGATTTGGCCTGGGCAGGAGTATCTGCCAGCAGTGTGCAGAGTTAATCACACAAATCTTTCTCCATATTCATTGAATCAAGAAGCATTGCATTTTTCAGTTGAAAACTTTGAATTTTGAGAGAATGACTGCATAAATTTTTACAAAGTTACATCAGCATGGCCTAAGATAGATACACAACTTGCATCTGAAGAAAATAGTCCCATACATCTCTGAATGAGGGTGATTATGTTTGTTTGTTTATTGTGGTGTAATGATGATTTCAACTGCCAGGGTCACACCGTGTCAAATTTTACAGGTGGAAGAAGCTGGAGTATCTGCAGAGAATCACCAAGCAGTGGCAAGCAATCATCAGACTCCTCAACTTATTAACACTGCACAAGCGGAGTTAGAAGCAGTTGAAGGGATATGCACAATCGACATGCAGTATGCCTAAATGTACAGAGGATCACTGTTTCTCCCACCACTAAGGAACTGAGACATATATAAAGTTGTGTGAGACAGCTGGGAGAGATATGCATGTCTCACCCCACCCACTTGACAGCTTTCTCATCCCACCCATGTGACCAACCTATACTGGCATATTTAATGAGCACAGGAGTATTCAATCATCGCATGTTCTTCTGTAAACAAATAGTGTGGTGTCACATTTCGGAAATATTAGGAGACAAAATCTAAAATTCTGCATCCTGTAAGTGGAATTTTTTTTCCCCTACAACATGAACCCCTATTAAGAGTGGGTCCTATATATCAATAGGAAAAAGTATTTCTTTTTTGTAGGGTTGGGAGGGGAGATATTTTTGTGATCTGCTGAGGAATTGCCTATGTATATGGCTATGCAATCTGAGCAATTGAAATTTTGTGAGTTCAAATTACACTCGCAAATCCCCCCTCATGCCAGCATCCATAGGATGCGCAGCTACGAGAGGGATTATTTGAGTTCTAAGCCCAAGGGCTTAAAGGGTTAAATAGCATTCATGTCCCGTGCAAACCAAGTAGTCTCGCATTCAAAGAAGTTGAGAATTGAACTGTGGTAGGCCTATATAAACCCAAGCCACACACTGTGAACCATCCTTTAAAGACAGACGCCGGAAAGGATGGACAGGAACAGCACACTACCACAGGGTGGGTGAACCTCCCGATGTCCAAAACATGGGAAGAGAATGCACCCTCTAAGCCCTCGGGCTTAGAACTCAAATAATCCCTCTCATAGCTGCTTATCCTACGGATGCTGGCATGAGGGTGGATTATTTTCCGTATAAGCCCATCAGGCTTATAGGGTTAAATAGCATGTTTAAAGCAGAGGTCCTTTCAGGCGGAACCGTAGGAAAAAGAACACAAATATAGATAAGAAACTGAAATATCCGTAGACATAGGTCAGTGACATCACAACAGAGTACCATAACAAAACTGTTCGTAAGTCCCGTAGTCGCTGACCACGCAGAATAAAGAAAACACACATGTTCGTAGACACTGTACAGACAATCTGGCGGGCGAAAATCCTTCCATCAGTGCCCCATCACACCTCTCATAAATGTGCGTCGGGTGGATGAATCAGTGGGTATTCTGAAATAGAATTTAAAGAAAGTGTCACAAGAGCACCAGTTGGCAGTTTTTAGAATTGTATCTAAAGCAATGCCTCTAATTAATGCAGTAGAAGAAGTGGCATCCTGTACCGAATGAGCCTGAAATGTATTGGTGTCAATGCCGGCTTTGGCCATCATGTCGCTATCCCATCGAGAGAAAGTGCTTGCACTGATAGACTTTCGGTTTTAAAAGAAATGAAGAGGCGGTTGGATTTACGAATGGAAGTTGTCTTGTTTAAATACTCGAGGAGCACCGAATAAACACAATTGTGGTTACGAAGCATTTTGAAGAGTTTGATGGTATGTGCAAATTTGCTCCTAGTGGAAGTTTTATGAGCCTCACGTAGTAAAAACAATAATTTTATCATTCTTGATCATGGTATCAAGAGAAAGGTGAATCAATGTATGGCATCTCTGAGCAGACAGAAGAGCCATGAGGGCTGCAAGCTTTTTTGTCAGCAGCTCTAACGATAAAGTATGAAGAGGGAAAAGATTACCCATGGCATCAAGAAGCATAGAAACATCCCAAATACCCAAATATCTCGGGAGAGGAGGCAACAAATTGGATAACCCTTTCATGAACCTGCGGAGGGTTACAGAATTTGACGAACTGCTGGAATCAAATAAAAATAAGGTTTGAGGTATGGCACATTTGTGACAATTTATGACACTGTAAGATTTCCCTTGCTAAACCAGTTCATTGAGATAGTTGATAATTAACCCCTCAGAGGCTTGAAGGGGATTATGACCCGGTTCACAACACCACAAGTGCCATTTTCTCCAAGCGTATTCATACTGCTTGTTGGTAGAATTCCTCCAAGATTTGGAGACAATGTTGGTAGCTGCTTTTGAAAGTCCATTATTTCGCAAGTGAGACCTCATACACAACAGCCTATCAGCTGTGTGTCGAGATGCTTTGTCAGTAGATGAGGTGTTCGACAGAAGTTGTTGGAATCTGGGTAGCCGAACAGGATGATCGACCATGATGCCCAGGGCATGTGCGAACCAGATTTGACCTGGCCATAGAGGAATGACAAGAGGTGCTTTCCGTACATTGTCCTCCCGTATCTTCTGAAGTACTCTGTCGATGGTGCTGAAAGGAGGAAAAGAATGAGGTAACAGATCATGCCTACAGAAAGAAAATGCATCAATAGCATGAGCATGTGAATCAGGAAAGTAGGAGCAATATCTCACCAATTGCTTGTTGTGCAAAGAGGCAAATAAATCAATATCTGGCAAAAAGAAAACAGCACAAATAATAGAAAAAACTGTAGGATGCAGCCTCCATTCGGAACCGGAAGATTCCAGACGAGATAAGGTATCTGCGATACAGTTAGACGTTCCTGGGATATGAGTCACGGAAAGATGAATGTCACACAAGAAAGACCATTCCCAAATAGCTTTAGCCAGATCACAAAGATTGTGGTGTTTACCACCCATGTTATTAACCCCCTGCACACTGATGTCGAAATCTCTAAATTTCAGTCTGCTAATTTTTCCCATGATGCACCTAGGAATTTAACCAGTTCAATCTTGTTTGACAGAGCTCATGGAGCTCTGTCAAACAAGATTGAATTGGTTAATTTCCTAGTTGTATTATGGGAAATAATTGCATGTTGAAGTTTTAATATTTTGACACCAGAGTGCAGAGGGTTAATATAGGCAACTGCAATGGAATTGTCAGATTTGATGCAAATGTGGCAGTTTCTTTCTGCGGAAATCAAAGCATCCAGGCCTTTTTGAATGGCCAGTAACTCTAAAAAGTTGATATGATAACCCTGTTCTATGACATTCCACGACCCACTGGCGGATGCATCGGCAGAAACTGACCCCAGCCTTCCAAGGAGGCATCTGTATAAGTACAAAGATTGACCTGAGAGTTGGAAATGGGGCAACCATTCATTGAAGAAATGGAATCTATCCACCAAATGATTTGAGATCGGGCAGCATCAGAAAGTTGCATTGTATCATCGTAAGACTTGAATTTGAGTGCCATACATTTATCTCGTTCCAGTTGTCAGAAGTAAAATTTGCTCATCTTAACAGCCTCAAAGGCCGATGTAAACAGGCCCAAAAGATGTGCAACCTGGCGAATGGTCGGGTGTGCAGAGTCCAGTATAGATCTACAGGCTCACAAAATGGTAGCAATCTTGTCAGAAGGTGAAGAGATGGTAAATTGATTGGTATCAAAAATAAATCCTAGATATTTAATCTGTTGAGAAGGTGTAATGTCAGATTTCGCCATGTTAATCTGAAAACCCAGACGTTGAAGAAGCTCACAAAGTTTATGAACCTGAAGTTGACAGGTGGAGGAAGACTGATTCACCAAAATGGAATCGTCAATGTAATAAGAACAACGGATGCCAACTTGGCTCAGGCCAGCAAAGATAAGCTTCATGATTTTGGAGAACGTTAGAGGCGCGGAGGCCAGACCGAAAGGAAGACAGGTAAATTCGTACAACTGGTCGGCCCAGATAAACTTTAAGAATTTCCTGTGGGATTTTTGGATCGGAATGGTGAAGTAGGCATCGCTTAAATCAACAGAGGCCAGAAAATCATTCCGTTTAAGGAGCCTGCATACCCAAGAAACGCTTCTCATTTTGAAGTGAGAATTTGTGATGAAAGAATTTAACTGATGTTGATCAATAATGGTGCGCAGACCGCCCGTCTTTTTGGGGCGTACAAAAATGTTGGAAATAAACTGGTCCGACTGGTGACCAGAAGGAACAATTGCCTTTTTGGAGAGGAGACTTCGAACGTCCTTATTGATGGCTGCAAATTTATTTTTTGAGAACCGAGACACTGAAGGTGTCACAGATTGGATGGGAAAAGATGTCCACTGAAGTTTGCCCCCTTTGATAGCATCAAGGATCCATTTTGACTGAGTGAGCTTCTTCCAGTTAGGAATGTGAAGAATGGTAGAACCAGCCCGAAATATACCACTTACCTGTGAAGCTAATTCCGGTTGTCCTGGTCTGATCTGTACGAGCAGTTGCCGAAGCGTGCTCAGCCCCAGTGAAACTGGTGCCTGCCGAAACTGTAACAACCAGACTGATCAGGGTAGGGTCTAACCCCCCCCCCCCCTGTTGCCACGAAAGTTGGTACGACCACATCCTGAAAAGCCTCTGCCTCTGGACTGAAATGTATTGGTGATAGTGGTAATACGAGAAGTGTCAGAGCATTTCTTTAGGGACTTCTCAACATCATCCCCAAAGAGAAGGTCCGTAATAGGCTGTTCTGCAGAGCACAGAGATTTAAATCTTGCCGAAAATTGAGGCATGAGGACAAAATGTCTGCGTATAGACAAGTTATAACTGGCTGCGCCAGCTAAAGATATCCCATCAACAACAAAGGTTTTCAAACCCTGCATCTCGTCATCAAATCGGCCATTTAAATCCTGCATTTTAGAATCGGTCGAGGAACTACCTAACAGTCGACGCTGAGCAAGATTGATTTTTTCTAATTGTCAAAGTTTATCAAAGATACGAAAATAGGGAATGGAAGAAATTGCGGAACCCTTCAGAATATCCTGCATGAGCACATCCTGTGTTCTGGAACATGCATCCAATTGAGACCAGAGCTCAGGATTCACCCTAGCCGGCTTAATGAGCCTAGCATTTGTGGGTACAAGAAATTTTGAGGATAAATCAGAAATGTCCGATTTGTTGGTAAATATCTTATTTGCTTAGTCACCAAGACTTGTGGGAACGGATTCCCCAAAATCACCGTCATCGGTGAAGACATTTGGAAGAGAAATCTCGTCTTCCATGGTAGTAGATTCATCAGCAGAATCTATTCACAGTGGTGAGCGATTATTGTCAGAATCGAAGCAGAACTCACTGCGTCGAACAGTGGAAGAATCCCTGGCGGAGGGAAAACATTGTGCAACTGTATGTGGTGATTGAGGAGTGGAGTCACCATCACCTGAAGTATTCATGGATGCCTTAACAGCCTTAACAATGGCAGCTAAGACTACCGGATCAAGAGACTTGTCTGTGGGCTGAGCTTTCTCCTTTTGAGATACCACAGCCAGCCTGGGTTCAACCCTGTTGTGAGCCTGAGGCTTAGGAACCTTCGATTTACCCAAACTGGATCGAGTTGATGGGGTCGTAAATTTCGTGGCTGTGCCACCTTTCTTATTTAAACATTTGTCTGGCGAGTCACTTCGTGATCTCTTACGTTTCATACTGTTGTTTTGAGCTGAAGAAGTTGAGGCTACTGGGGTTTGAGATGAACTCAACGGTCTGCCAAACTCCGAGAAGGACGATTCATCCTCGTCAGAATCGAAAATGGACAAACAGTCCAAATTCTTCTCCGAGCCAGCGGCTGCGGATTTATCATTTTTTGTCCAAGGCCATTAACTGGTAGAGTGCTAAATTATTTTTGGCCACCAAAATGTGTTCACTTGTTTTTGCCTTGTTACAATTTATAGCAGAGTACCTGTGTGCACTCTACTATAAATTGTAACAAGGCAAATCTTAACAGACTAAATAAGATCACTTCAAAGACAGTATGAAGCACAGCCATTGAATTTGCCACCTTTAATTTGCAGTACCTGCACTTAAAAATAGAGCCCAAATGTGGGTTCCAACACTCTACCAGTTAATGGATTTATCACTGCAATGTGAAGCTTCACTTTCACTTTCCGAACTAGAAGTACATGACCCCGATGACTCGTCTGAATCAGACATGGTGAAGGTAAAATACTAAAAATACAGCTCTTTGGTTTGCTCGAAGACATAAAGATGGTTCACAGGGTGTGGCTCGGGTTTATAGAGGCCTACCACAGTTCAATTCTCGACTTTTTTTTAAAGCGAGACTACTCGGTTTGCACGGGACATGAATGCTATTTAACCCTATAAGCCTGATGGGCTTATACGGAAAATAATGATTTTGCAAATGGTAAAAATTGCACCTGTGAAAAATTGCTCAAGAGAAGGACTGTAGAATCAAAATATAATTTTTTTTTAGTTACAGTAAAACCTGTCTTGAGAGACCACTGCCTTGAGAGACCACCTGTCTTGAGAGACCACATCTGCCAGGCACCGATTGGTTTTACTCTATAATGGACCTGTTATGGGAGACCACCTGTCTTGAGAGACCACTGTGACCTGGTACCAACTTGTATTTTTATGCCGCAATTGACCTGTCTTGAGAGACCGCCCCTTTGAAGACTGCAGCCATGACAAAAACTTCTTACCTTTTCTGGAATTGGAAAATCCATTGTGTTATACTAACACAATTAAAAGTATTAAAACCTTTAACCCTTTACCTAACGTGAAAAGCAGACGACACTTGCAAAAAAAATTCTTGAATAACTAATTTTTTTCATTTTTTGTCTCAAAAACATAGGTTATGACCCCTCGTTGGAACGAGCTCGACGAGCTCGTTCCAACGAGGGGTCATAACCTATGTTTTTGAGACAAAAAATGAAAAAAATAGTGAAAATTAATTGGCGATTTTTGAGAATAGCCGTTATGTTGGGTAAAGGGTAAATTGGGTTTCAATTGCTAACTCATTAAAGATTGAGATGTTTTTATAAGACCCCTGTGAAAAGATTAGAATTATTGCTGAATAAACAATTTCTTACATACCTGAAATGTGACAGATAGGAATAAAAATAAATTTGTGTTGAAAATCTTTTTGTAACAAATTGAAATGGACTGTTATAAAAATTATAAAAATAAATTAGTGTTGAAAATCTTCAATGAAGTTTTCAACACTAATTTATTTTTATAACAGTCCATTTCAATTTGTTACAAAAACTTCATAAAAAAGAACAACTACAAAGTAATTACAAAAATCCATTCTTCTCTATTTCTGAATTTTGTAGTTGGTTATTCACTGACTTGAGAAAACCTGAAACCTGTTATGAGAGACCACCTGTCTTCAGAGACCACTTTTGTGTGGCCCAAAGGGTGGTCTCTCAAGACAGGTTCTACTGTATTCAGAATAAAAATAGTGTCTTGTTTGGGAATCATGTTTAGCAAGAGGTGAAGCAAATGCAAAGATTTGCTTTTAGTTCATCGAAAACATCCCTCTTTATATACCGTGGAGAGAAAATTGCTTTTCAGAAATAAGTCTTAGTGGCAAGTGACTTCTTAACAAAAGGTGTGAATGTTTATTCCCAGCACAGTCTGAGATTTTTAAAAGTGTAAAATTACTCAATCCCAATGCTCCGTGCAAAGCACTTTGAGTGTGATAAAAAGTGCTCTAGTAGTGTCTGATGCCAGTTACTCCTTATAATCCACATAATTACATCTATTGATGAAACTGTCTGTCTGAAAACAAGCTATTAACTAAAAATAGAATATGTTTTCATTTTGGAATTCACTGAAACAAACACTTTCCATATTCTATTCCAACAAGGAGTTTTTAGCTCAGTTTTGGGCACTACGTTGGGTAGAGATGATACAGATGAGATTCACTCTAAGGCTGTACAGTGCACCGGGTCAGTTACCGTATTTACCCTTTGTATTGGGACAGCAAAAAACAATTATTTTCACAGGCGTCCCAATTCTTAGAAAATAGGGAACGAACACAGCCTGGTCTTGATTTGATGCTCAATAAAGTTGTGTGTGATTCGTTTTCCATCACTATATATGAAAATCGCCGTCCAGTTTTTTTTTTATATTTTCATTTTTTGCTTCCAAAACATAGCTTATGATCCCTCATTGGAATGAGCGCATTGCACATATTTCAATGAGGGATCATAAGCTATGTTTTGGAAGCAAAAAATGAAAATGTTTAGTTACTCAAGAATTTTTTTTATGAGTGTCATCTGCTACTAGCGACGGGCCAACTGGAAACAAATCTTCTGAATGTCCCAAATTTTGGAGCATAAAAAAAATATAGTTTTCTGGAAAAAATGTGTGTCCCAAATCATAGAGTGTGCCAATACATAGAGTAAACACGGTACTTAATAGTGAAAATTTTCTGTAACCAGAAAGTGTGCAATGAACAGGGTCAGTCACACTTTCTGGTTGTTATACAGTTATGGACTTTTGTGGTGGTGAATATGATGTGATATGAACCTAAAAAACTTATATTGACCGAGGCATTAACCTCACCACCACAAAAGTCCATAACTGTTTTATTATATACACCATCCTCAAAAATACTCTTCTATTTGTCCATAAAAGTTCATTTATATCAGCCAGAAGCACTTTTATTTAACAATAAAATTGTTATCATCTGCAGAATGACATAAAAATAAACAATGTTATAGAGATTACATCAATTGAAATAGAACTAGAGTGGGGATTTCCAAAAGCTATATTTAGAAAGTTGATATTCACAGGAAAACTGGTGTACTTGGATTTTTTAATACCAGTCACGTAAGCACTCTCCTATCAATTATAACAAGACAAATTCCAAACAACAAAATAATTCGATAATATGAAGCACATCCACAGAAGATGAAGCCTTTAGCCGTTTACCCAACGAATCGGCCGCATCCGCCCGCGTAATGTGCAAATTCAGCAGTTGAAAAAATATTATTTTTCAAAAGATTTAAACAAAACCATATCATGTGACCCCTCGTTGGAACGAGCTTGTCGAGCTCTTTCCAATGAGGGGTCACATGATAAGGTTTTGTTTAAATTTTTCAAAAAATTTAAAAAAATGATATTTAAAATAATAAATTTTGATATCCTCTGTGTTGAGTAAAGAGTTAAGATTACGTTCTTACACTTCAGAACACTCTGCCAGTTAATCCCAATTGCCCATGTGGTGGGCCACAGTGGTGAAGTGTACGAATGCATACTGCACGCCAATGCTGCACCGATCTTCAGCCAGTGCCAACACTGCTTGCTCAGAGTTAGTGCATTAGGGAGTCTTGATGGTTGCACAGCACCGCTTAGTGGTTCTCTTCAGCTTCCTCTCCTCATAAAACTGTGACACGAGGTGACCTGGGCTGTCAAAAGTCGTTAAACCCAAATAATAAAAAAATAGGGTCCATTTTACTGTAGACAGTAATGTATTAACCCTTTACCCAACGTAACGGCCAAAACCGGCCAGCGCTATTCTCATAAATCACCTATTAATTTTCATTATTTTTTTCATTTTTTGTCTCAAAAACATAGGTTATGACCCCTCATTGGAACGAGCTCGTCGAGCTCGTTCCAATGAGGGGTTATAACCTATGTTTTTGAGACAAAAAATGAAAAAAATAAGTTATTCAAGAATTTTTTTTGCAAGTGTCGTCTGCTTTTCATGTTAGGTAAAGAGTTAAATGATATCTGTTTGAGATGGTTAATCTTCCCAAACAAAGTTTTCGAAAATCGTAAATTTTCTTCTTCCAGGAGGTGTTTGTCCCTTGTAACATTCTCGCTTTATGATATGAGTGTGAGAAAATTTACAAAATTCTGACAAATTCAATATCCTGATATGTATTATTTATTTATTGGTGTTTAAGGTCACATACTTATGCACAATGGCTAATCGTGACCGTGACAGTTTTACGGGTGGAGGAAGCCGGAGTACCCGGAGAGAACCACCGAGCAACGACGAGCAGCTGTCAGCTCTCCAACATCGTAACTCTGAACTCTGCACCACAGCACAAGCAGGGTTAGATTGGTTGAAGACATGCGCACCACCGACGTGCAGTACGCCTCAGTACACAGCGTCATCGTGCCCCCATGTAGGCAATCGGGGTGAAGTGTCTTGCCCAAGGACACAACGCGGTTGGCGCAGGTGGGATTCGAACCGAGGACCTCTCGGCTTGCAGCCTGCACCTCTACCAACTGAGCCACCGCGCCCCCCAATATCCTGATCAAATGAATATTTTCCACTCACAAAACTGGTGTTCACTTAACCCTTTACCCAACGCAGATGATATCAAAATTTATCTAACAATCATATAGATTTGGCCTGAAAACCACGAGAAACGGTACGTATTATATAATGTGTTCCGATTCCGCATCATATAGATGACTCATTCTGATTCCGTATCACATAGTTTCAACTTCCGGTAATTTATTTATGTATTTATTGATGTTTAAGGTCACATATTTATGCACAATGGCTAATCGTGACCGTGACAGTTTTACGGGTGGAGGAAGCCGGAGTACCCGGAGAGAACCACCGAGCAACGACGAGCAGTTGTCAGTTCCCCAACGTCGTAACTCTGAACTCTGCACCACAGCACAAGCAGGGTTAGATTGGTTGAAGACATGCGCAACATCGACGTGCAGTACGCCTCAGTACACAGCGTCATCGTGCCCCCATGTAGGCAATCGGGGTGAAGTGTCTTGCCCAAGGACACAACGCGGTTGGCGCAGGTGGGATTCGAACCGAGGACCTCTCGGCTTGCAGCCTGCACCTCTACCAACTGAGCCACCGCGCCCCCCAATATCCTGATCAAATGAATATTTTCCACTCACAAAACTGGTGTTCACTTAACCCTTTACCCAACGCAGATGATATCAAAATTTATCTAACAATCATATAGATTTGGCCTGAAAACCACGAGAAACGGTACGTATTATATAATGTGTTCCGATTCCGCATCATATAGATGACTCATTCTGATTCCGTATCACATAGTTTCAACTTCCGGTAATTTATTTATGTATTTATTGATGTTTAAGGTCACATATTTATGCACAATGGCTAATCGTGACCGTGACAGTTTTACGGGTGGAGGAAGCCGGAGTACCCGGAGAGAACCACCGAGCAACGACGAGCAGCTGTCAGCTCTCCAACATCGTAACTCTGAACTCTGCACCACAGCACAAGCAGGGTTAGATTGGTTGAAGACATGCGCAACATCGACGTGCAGTACGCCTCAGTACACAGCGTCATCGTGCCCCCATGTAGGCAATCGGGGTGAAGTGTCTTGCCCAAGGACACAACGCGGTTGGCGCAGGTGGGATTCGAACCGAGGACCTCTCGGCTTGCAGCCTGCACCTCTACCAACTGAGCCACCGTGCCCCCCAATATCCTGATCAAATGAATATTTTCCACTCACAAAACTGGTGTTCACTTAACCCTTTACCCAACGCAGATGATATCACAATTTATCTAACAATCATATAGATTTGGCCTGAAAACCACGAGAAACGGTACGTATTATATAATGTGTTCCGATTCCGCATCATATAGATGACTCATTCTGATTCCGTATCACATAGTTTCGACTTCCGGTAATTTATTTATGTATTTATTGATGTTTAAGGTCACATATTTATGCACAATGGCTAATCATGACCGTGACAGTTTTATGGGTGGAGGAAGCCGGAGTACCCGGAGAGAACCACCGAGCAACGACGAGCAGCTGCCAGCTCCCCAACATCGTAACTCCGCACTGCAGCATAGGCAGGGTTAGATTGGTTGAAGACATGCGTACCATCGACGTGCAGTACGCCTTAGTACACGGCGTCATCGTGCCCCCACATGGGCAATGGGGGTGAAGTGTCTTGCCCAAGGACACAATGCGGTTGCCGCAGGTGGGATTCGAACCGAGGACCTCTCGGCTTGCAGCTTGCACCTCTACCTACTGAGCCACCGCGCCCCCTCAACTTCCGGTAAACACTGTGTTATGACAAATAATAACATTATATGCACTGTTATTACGCATTAAAATATGAAATTCAAAATTTTTATCAATTCCAACCCAATTTAAACTGAAAAAAGTAAACACAGGCTTTATGTAATGGGATTGTTAGATAAATGTATTATCACGACCAAATGCATGTCCTGTAATTTGTATCAGATTCTCGGTCGTGTTTACAATCGGATCACAACTCGCCCTAACGGGCTTGTTGCGATCTGATTGTAAACACGACCTCGAATCTGATACAAATTACAGGACATGCATGTGGTCATGATAATGTATATTTATTATTTTAAATATCATTTTTTAAAATTTTTCAAAAAATTTCAACAAAACCATATCATGTGACCCCTTGTTGGAACGAGCTCGTTCCAACGAGGAGTCACATGATATGGTTTTGTTGAAAATTTTTTTAAAAATAATATTTTTTCAACCGCTGAATTTGCATATTACGTGGGCAGATGCGGGCGATTCCTTGGGTAAAGGGCTAACAGGATTATACTTTTTTTTTCTATTTATATACTGGCAAACTTGGCAAAAAGCAATCTGTAATTGCAGAATGATGTCCCCAGAGGGTGAATTTGTTGATGTTATCTCATACATTGGGCTTGAATCCTCCGAATTATCCTCTGGGTGCCTCTTTCTGTTTAGGCCTGAGACCTTGATTCAGATTGAGGTTCCCGGAGGGAAAATTTAGTAAAGCTACCATGTCATGCAAATTCACCCTCTGGGTTCCTCATTTTGCTGATGATAGTCTGCTTATTTCCAGGCTTGTATACTGGGGTCACATAATCTCAGATAATGTCCAGTTGATAAATTATTCTGGCCTCCAGATGACCAAATAGTTATCCATTATTGTGCTTGTATCTTCCAAGGAATCCAATTAGCCAAAATTGGTTTATGGAAGATGAATAACTTCATTACACAGTCTTTTCAAGTATGTATTATTTGTGGTCAAGATTCAGTTATAGTTTTTTGTTCTGCTAGACTTTGATTGTGAAGTGACCTTTCATTATGACCAGGTTGTGAGCCATCAGCTTCTGTGTATAGCAAAAGTACTCTTCTATAGTTTGTCTGATAGTATCACATCATTTTTCCCCCTTTTTACTTTAACCCTTTACCTAACATGAAAAGCAGTTGATACAGTAGAATCCTCTTAATTGAATATCCATTTTGCCAGTGAAAATTATTCAATTAGGGCTACACAAAGTTGATCTTCTGTTTCTTAGGCCATTATTTGTAAAATTGCATGCGGGCGAGCAGTTTTTTATTTTATTTTTTATTTCAATAATTACTTCTTTGCATCAAAAGTTCATGTTCTTGGTTCAAGTTTTAGGCGTCATAATCTACAGAATAGAATGGGTGGTGGTGTATTGCATCCCTTGAGTGCAAGAAGGCTTTGCAATGCTAAAGCATTGCAAAGCCTTCTTGCACTCAAGGGACAAATTCATAAATTTTTTTAACTTGGGTAAAATATCAGACATAAACCATTTATTTTGTATTTTTTTTTAAGTTTAAATTGGTTATAAAAAGAGAGCATGCAGCAGCCAAAAGGACCATGCGGGAGGGCCTGAGAAACAGATTTTTTATTTTTTTAGGCCTAACAGGAGTATACAATAAACAGGGATTTGGTCAGTTTCCTGTGTTCTGGAGGTAAACTGAGCATTTATTCTATTATATCTTGTTTGACAGAGCTCCTAGAGCTCTGTCAAACAAGATATAATAGAATAAATGCCTGTATTGGATGCAGTGAGGTCAAAAAGGTTGATAAATAAGGGGAATTTGGTGCGTTTCACGGTAATTTTTTCGACATATTAAAAAAATTTATATACAATTTAACAGGAGTTTACTCTACAACCCATATGCAATAAACAGATCAAATCTGTACTAAAAGTATGGTAAATGGTTTTGTGTTTGAAAATTATATTCAATTAACAGGGATATACAATTGAGAGATATGCAGTTAAGTGGGCTCCAATGACTTTCAAAACAAAATTCTTGAATAACTCTATGAGCTCGTTCCAATGAGGGGTCATAACCTATGTTTTTTGAGACAAAAAATGAAAAAAATAATGAAAATTAACTGGGGATTCTTTAGAATAGTGCTGACCGGTTTTGGCAGTTACATTGGGTAAAAGGGTTAAAATGAATTTTGAAGGATTTTGAATGATTTAAAAAAAATTTGTGTATGAATTATGGGAAGGCTTGCGTGATTAGATGGGTGGGTGGGCACTGGGTGATTTGTTTTTTTCTTCATTTTTAATTGTCCATTTGTAAAAGCAGTTGTATTATGTAAATGGTCTGTCTGTCTGTCTGTCTGTCCATCTAGCTGTTAGTCTGTCCATCCATCTGTCTGTCCCTCTGTCTGTCCGTAAACAATTGGTTTCCAACCAGTAACTTGAGTTTGGATTATTTGATCTTGACCAAAGTTTATATATGTATTACGCAGCTAGTAATACAGGCCAAGTTCGAATATGGGCGGATGCGGCCGATTCATTGGGTAAAGGGTTAAAAGAAATCGCATCTTGTTCTGGAAAACCATACTTGTCAGAATATTCCAAATAAGGATATCTATGGACGAAGAGCTTGTTCCACTGACAAACCTATATGGGTGTTTTTATGCTTCCCTCATCGAGTGGTGGTAGTGGGGTTATTCTGGAATCATCTTGTCCATCCGTCTGTCTGCCCATCCATAGACATAATTTTGTCCGAAGGTTTTCTCATACGTTTATTGACCATTCTGCTTGAAACTTGGTAAGAATGTTCACCACCATGGGAACCTGTGCATCTGTGATTATAGTTCCGGCAGGCTCAGAATTTTGTCTTAAGATGTGTGAATTTTGTATGGAGATTTTCTCGGATGTTTATGGGCCGATTCCTTTGAAACCTGGTATGGATCTTCACTGTGGATCCTGTGCATCGTCGATTATATTTTCGATCAAACTTTTTTTTTACCAGAGTTATGCCCCTTTTCATTTTAGAATGCCTTAATTGCCTACAGTTTTGTCCGGAGATTTTCTCAGATGTTTATGGGTCAATTCCTTTGAAACTTGGTATGAAGGTTCAATAACATGGGAACATGTGCACCTGTGATTATAGTTTCAGTCAGGCTGTTTTTTTTGCCTGAATTGTGCCCCTTTTCATCTTAGAATGCCTGAATTTTGTATGTAGATTTTCTCGGATGTTTATGAGTAGATTTGAAACTTGGTATGGATGCTCACTACCATGGGAACCTGTGCACCTGTGATTATAGTTTTGATCAGACTTTTTTTGTCAGAGTTATGCCCCATTTCATCTTAGAATCATGGCGGTGTGGGGGGGGGGGGGGGTGTATGGACAAGCCCATCTGGGACAGTCACACCTCTAGTTATTTCCAAAGGGTATCAAGTTCAATTTGAAAAATTAAAGTAAATTCAGTTTTACAAGTTTGTAATGGAAAATTTAATGTAAATTCAATTTTAAATGTTTGTACTCGAAAATGTAAAGTAAATTCACTTTTACAAGTTTGTACTGGAGAACTTAAAGTGAATTCAGTTTTACACATTGTACTGGAAAATGTTGTGTAAAGTAATTTTTACAAGTTTGTATTAAAAAACTTTTAAGTAAATTCAATTTTGCAAGTTTGTACTGAAAATTAAAGTCAAGGTTTAGTGGAAAATTAAAAAATAATTCAGTTTTACAAGTGAAGGAGTTCTGGACTTCCATTTAACCCTTTGGACTCTCATGGGATATTCCATTCCAGTTCAAATCCATCAACTGGGTGAGTCTATATTCGTTATTTAGGGGAAGACCAATCAATATTTTCAATGTGCAGCCTTGTGGCTATCACACACATTCACTGAATAAGGGGCACTGTGGCATTGCGGTGACCGGTTCTCGTCAGATCACCGAAGTTAAGCAACATCGAGCCCAGTTAGTCCTTGGATGGGTGACCATCAAAGCGATCGATTTGGCCTCCCGCATTGTGTCCTTGGGCAAGACACTTAACCCCTAATGTCCACATGGGGGCATGATGATGCCGTGTACTAAGGGCACACTGCACGTCGATGGTGCGCATGTCTGTGTCTTCAACCAATCTAACCCTGCCTGTGCTGCAGTACGGAGTTATGATGTTGGGGAGCTGGCAGCTGCTTGTCACTGCTTGGTGGTTCTCTCTGGGTACTCTGGCTTCCTCCACCAGTAAAACTGTCACCAACACAATATGACCTTGGCTGTTAAAGTGTCATTAAACCTTAATAAAAAAATATATAAAATTTACTGAATAACTATCTACTTTATGAGTTGAGGTCGTATCGCGATCCTGGACCGGGAAAAGCATTTCTTGGGGGTTGAAAGGGTTAATCACAGAGAGGCCTATTAGTAACCCTCTACCCAACACACATGGTGTCAAAATTTGTTGTTACTTTAACTGGTAGAGAACTGAATTACTTTTAGTCATCAAAATATTTACACACGTCTTGGCCTTGTTACAATTTATGGGAGAGTGCCAATAGCAGGGTTGGCTGATTTAAATCAATTGATTTAAATCGTTGATTTAAATCATGATTTAAATCAATGATTTTTTTGAAAAAAATCATTGATTTAAATCAAAAATTTACAAATATTCAGAAATATTTTCAAAACAACTTGGAAATGAGCTGAAACAAGATGGAATACATATTAACTGTTGAAATACAGTTATTAGCCCTTGTTTATGACAGTTAGAACTAATCTATGGAGTGGGAATATACATCCCACTGTGTCTTGACTGCTGGAACATGCTGTAGGGAAGTTAAATGTTCCTGAATCTTTTATAAGCTTATATAATTTAAGTGAACATAGATTTTAAACCATATATATGATAATCTTTCAATGAATCCATCAAAAATACGAAATCAACTCTTGAGAACAATGATCAGTGATTTAAGTATCAAAAGTATCAAAAATGATTTTCAAGAAGTCATCTTCCTTCCAGCAATGCTGTAACAATGAGAAAACACAAGTTTCAATGATTCCTCTCTATTGCCATCTATGCCAGATGTCTATTCTGTGCCAGATATATTCTGGAATTCTTCCCCTCATACCACCTCAAAGGTTTAATGAAATCATGACACTCTACCTTGAAACTCGGTTTTAATTTTGTTGATGATGCTGTTAAAGATATTCTGTTCACATCCAAACATGACACATGGGAGAATCATTGTACTTTACTCTTTTTTCCCGTTGGGAGTCGGAGTTGATCATAATGTAATTTGGCTTTTTTTTTTAACTATCAAGACTATATGTACTTTCTTTGTCTGAAAAGAACAAAAAACTGAGGCAGAAATCTCATTCTCTTGCAAGTATAAGGAGAAATTCAACTAGGCAACTCGTCAGTCTAGAAAATATGCAAATGACTTTTTATCCATCTCATGATACACAAATGCCACTCATCATAATCAGGGAGCTGCCGACTAATCTGTTTGTGGTTAGATGCAAGCCTGAATATAAACAGACTGTCATCTTCAAAATGAGGTCCCTAGAGGGTGAATTTGGTGATCACAAAATTTACCCTCTGTGAACCTCTGAATCAAGGTCTCAAGTTAAAACAGAAAGATGTACCTAGAGGATAAATTGGCCCACTGTAGGGAAAAGCATCGGCAAATTCACCCTCTGGGAACCTCATTTTGCAAATGACAGGTTTGGTTAGATGTGGTGTTCCCCTGTACTTGAACTATATTCCCTACCAATAATAGGGATGGGACGATTCACCGATACCATGGCATACACGATACAATTGTTGGCAATTTTTGTACAGCTACACTTTTTAAAAAACCTGGATCGTGGTCTATGGTCAGGACTAGACTCTTGTCGCTACGATAAACGATTATTCAGTCCTGCATAAAATGTATTTTTCAGATCATCAATGACAATTTTTGTACAGCTACACTTTTTAAAAAACCTGAATCGTGGTCTATGGTCAGGACTAGACTGTTGTTGTTACGATAAACGATTATTCAATCCTGCATAAAATGTATTTTTCAGATCATCAATGACAATTTTTGTACAGCTACACTTTTTAAAAGACCTGAATCGTGGTCTATGGTCAGGACTAGACTGTTGTTGTTACGATAAACAATTATTCAATCCTGCATAAAATGTATTTTTCAGATCATCAATGATAATTTTTGTACAGCTACACTTTTTAAAAGACCTGAATCGTGGTCTATGGTCAGGACTAGGCTGTTGTCGCTACGATAAACAATTATTCAATCCTGCATAAAATGTATTTTTCAGATCATCAATGATATACAAAATCAAAGATTGTGCTGTTTTAAAAATTAATATTACTTTCCAAAGTGTGATTTACTGGGATTTCTGTGTTTGATTATAAACGATAACTTCACAAGTGACTTATGCAATCAACAATTGTGTCACCTATCCGTGTGCACAAACGAAGATGCTTTGCAGTGTGCATAATGAGAACTTCATTGTTTTTT
>CM062295.1:37613772-37780633 GCA_031216915.1 Pictodentalium vernedei | reverse complement strand
TGGCTGTGCCACCTTTCTTATTTAAACATTTGTCTGGCGAGTCACTTCGTGATCTCTTACGTTTCATACTGTTGTTTTGAGCTGAAGAAGTTGAGGCTACTGGGGTTTGAGATGAACTCAACGGTCTGCCAAACTCCGAGAAGGACGATTCATCCTCGTCAGAATCGAAAATGGACAAACAGTCCAAATTCTTCTCCGAGCCAGCGGCTGCGGATTTATCATTTTTTGTCCAAGGCCATTAACTGGTAGAGTGCTAAATTATTTTTGGCCACCAAAATGTGTTCACTTGTTTTTGCCTTGTTACAATTTATAGCAGAGTACCTGTGTGCACTCTACTATAAATTGTAACAAGGCAAATCTTAACAGACTAAATAAGATCACTTCAAAGACAGTATGAAGCACAGCCATTGAATTTGCCACCTTTAATTTGCAGTACCTGCACTTAAAAATAGAGCCCAAATGTGGGTTCCAACACTCTACCAGTTAATGGATTTATCACTGCAATGTGAAGCTTCACTTTCACTTTCCGAACTAGAAGTACATGACCCCGATGACTCGTCTGAATCAGACATGGTGAAGGTAAAATACTAAAAATACAGCTCTTTGGTTTGCTCGAAGACATAAAGATGGTTCACAGGGTGTGGCTCGGGTTTATAGAGGCCTACCACAGTTCAATTCTCGACTTTTTTTTAAAGCGAGACTACTCGGTTTGCACGGGACATGAATGCTATTTAACCCTATAAGCCTGATGGGCTTATACGGAAAATAATGATTTTGCAAATGGTAAAAATTGCACCTGTGAAAAATTGCTCAAGAGAAGGACTGTAGAATCAAAATATAATTTTTTTTTAGTTACAGTAAAACCTGTCTTGAGAGACCACTGCCTTGAGAGACCACCTGTCTTGAGAGACCACATCTGCCAGGCACCGATTGGTTTTACTCTATAATGGACCTGTTATGGGAGACCACCTGTCTTGAGAGACCACTGTGACCTGGTACCAACTTGTATTTTTATGCCGCAATTGACCTGTCTTGAGAGACCGCCCCTTTGAAGACTGCAGCCATGACAAAAACTTCTTACCTTTTCTGGAATTGGAAAATCCATTGTGTTATACTAACACAATTAAAAGTATTAAAACCTTTAACCCTTTACCTAACGTGAAAAGCAGACGACACTTGCAAAAAAAATTCTTGAATAACTAATTTTTTTCATTTTTTGTCTCAAAAACATAGGTTATGACCCCTCGTTGGAACGAGCTCGACGAGCTCGTTCCAACGAGGGGTCATAACCTATGTTTTTGAGACAAAAAATGAAAAAAATAGTGAAAATTAATTGGCGATTTTTGAGAATAGCCGTTATGTTGGGTAAAGGGTAAATTGGGTTTCAATTGCTAACTCATTAAAGATTGAGATGTTTTTATAAGACCCCTGTGAAAAGATTAGAATTATTGCTGAATAAACAATTTCTTACATACCTGAAATGTGACAGATAGGAATAAAAATAAATTTGTGTTGAAAATCTTTTTGTAACAAATTGAAATGGACTGTTATAAAAATTATAAAAATAAATTAGTGTTGAAAATCTTCAATGAAGTTTTCAACACTAATTTATTTTTATAACAGTCCATTTCAATTTGTTACAAAAACTTCATAAAAAAGAACAACTACAAAGTAATTACAAAAATCCATTCTTCTCTATTTCTGAATTTTGTAGTTGGTTATTCACTGACTTGAGAAAACCTGAAACCTGTTATGAGAGACCACCTGTCTTCAGAGACCACTTTTGTGTGGCCCAAAGGGTGGTCTCTCAAGACAGGTTCTACTGTATTCAGAATAAAAATAGTGTCTTGTTTGGGAATCATGTTTAGCAAGAGGTGAAGCAAATGCAAAGATTTGCTTTTAGTTCATCGAAAACATCCCTCTTTATATACCGTGGAGAGAAAATTGCTTTTCAGAAATAAGTCTTAGTGGCAAGTGACTTCTTAACAAAAGGTGTGAATGTTTATTCCCAGCACAGTCTGAGATTTTTAAAAGTGTAAAATTACTCAATCCCAATGCTCCGTGCAAAGCACTTTGAGTGTGATAAAAAGTGCTCTAGTAGTGTCTGATGCCAGTTACTCCTTATAATCCACATAATTACATCTATTGATGAAACTGTCTGTCTGAAAACAAGCTATTAACTAAAAATAGAATATGTTTTCATTTTGGAATTCACTGAAACAAACACTTTCCATATTCTATTCCAACAAGGAGTTTTTAGCTCAGTTTTGGGCACTACGTTGGGTAGAGATGATACAGATGAGATTCACTCTAAGGCTGTACAGTGCACCGGGTCAGTTACCGTATTTACCCTTTGTATTGGGACAGCAAAAAACAATTATTTTCACAGGCGTCCCAATTCTTAGAAAATAGGGAACGAACACAGCCTGGTCTTGATTTGATGCTCAATAAAGTTGTGTGTGATTCGTTTTCCATCACTATATATGAAAATCGCCGTCCAGTTTTTTTTTATATTTTCATTTTTTGCTTCCAAAACATAGCTTATGATCCCTCATTGGAATGAGCGCATTGCACATATTTCAATGAGGGATCATAAGCTATGTTTTGGAAGCAAAAAATGAAAATGTTTAGTTACTCAAGAATTTTTTTTATGAGTGTCATCTGCTACTAGCGACGGGCCAACTGGAAACAAATCTCCTGAATGTCCCAAATTTTGGAGCATAAAAAAAATATAGTTTTCTGGAAAAAATGTGTGTCCCAAATCATAGAGTGTCCCAATACATAGAGTAAACACGGTACTTAATAGTGAAAATTTTCTGTAACCAGAAAGTGTGCAATGAACAGGGTCAGTCACACTTTCTGGTTATTATACAGTTATGGACTTTTGTGGTGGTGAATATGATGTGATATGAACCTAAAAAACTTATATTGACCGAGGCATTAACCTCACCACCACAAAAGTCCATAACTGTTTTATTATATACACCATCCTCAAAAATACTCTTCTATTTGTCCATAAAAGTTCATTTATATCAGCCAGAAACACTTTTATTTAACAATAAAATTGTTATCATCTGCAGAATGACATAAAAATAAACAATGTTATAGAGATTACATCAATTGAAATAGAACTAGAGTGGGGATTTCCAAAAGCTATATTTAGAAAGTTGATATTCACAGGAAAACTGGTGTACTTGGATTTTTTAATACCAGTCACGTAAGCACTCTCGATCCTATCAATTATAACAAGACAAATTCCAAACAACAAAATAATTCGATAATATGAAGCACATCCACAGAAGATGAAGCCTTTAGCCGTTTACCCAACGAATCGGCCGCATCCGCCCGCGTAATGTGCAAATTCAGCAGTTGAAAAAATATTATTTTTCAAAAGATTTAAACAAAACCATATCATGTGACCCCTCGTTGGAACGAGCTCATCGAGCTCGTTCCAATGAGGGGTCACATGATATGGTTTTGTTTAAATTTTTCAAAAAAATTTTAAAAAATGATATTTAAAATAATAAATTTTGATATCCTCTGTGTTGAGTAAAGAGTTAAGATTACGTTCTTACACTTCAGAACACTCTGCCAGTTAATCCCAATTGCCCATGTGGTGGGCCACAGTGGTGAAGTGTATGAATGCATACTGCACGCCAATGCTGCACAGATCTTCAGCCAGTGCCAACACTGCTTGCTCAGAGTTAGTGCATCAGGGAGTCTTGATGGTTGCACAGCACCACTTAGTTGTTCTCTCCAGCTTCCTCTCCTCATAAAACTGTGACACGAGGTGACCTGGGCTGTCAAAAGTCGTTAAGCCCAAATAATAAAAAAATAGGGTCCATTTTACTGTAAACAGTAATGTATTAACCCTTTACCCAACATAACGGCCAAAACCGGCCAGCGCTATTCTCATAAATCACCTATTAATTTTCATTATTTTTTTCATTTTTTTGTCTCAAAAACATAGGTTATGACCCCTCATTGGAACGAGCTCGTCGAGCTCGTTCCAATGAGGGGTTATAACCTATGTTTTTGAGACAAAAAATGAAAAAAATAAGTTATTCAAGAATTTTTTTTTGCAAGTGTCGTCTGCTTTTCCCTTGTAACATTCTCACTTTATGATATGAGTGTGAGAAAATTTACAAAATTCTGACAAATTCAATATCCTGATATGTATTATTTATTTATTGGTGTTTAAGGTCACATACTTATGCACAATGGCTAATCATGACCGTGACAGTTTTACGGGTGGAGGAAGCCGGAGTACCCGGAGAGAACCACCGAGCAACGACGAGCAGCTGTCAGCTCTCCAACATCGTAACTCTGAACTCTGCACCACAGCACAAGCAGGGTTAGATTGGTTGAAGACATGCGCAACATCGACGTGCAGTACGCCTCAGTACACAGCGTCATCGTGCCCCCATGTAGGCAATCGGGGTGAAGTGTCTTGCCCAAGGACACAACGCGGTTGGCGCAGGTGGGATTCGAACCGAGGACCTCTCGGCTTGCAGCCTGCACCTCTACCAACTGAGCCACCGCGCCCCCCAATATCCTGATCAAATGAATATTTTCCACTCACAAAACTGGTGTTCACTTAACCCTTTACCCAACGCAGATGATATCAAAATTTATCTAACAATCATGTAGATTTGGCCTGAAAACCACGAGAAACAGTACGTATTATATAATGTGTTCCGATTCCGCATCATATAGATGACTCATTCTGATTCCATATCACATAGTTTCAACTTCCGGTAATTTATTTATGTATTTATTGATGTTTAAGGTCACATATTTATGCACAATGGCTAATCATGACCGTGACAGTTTTACGGGTGGAGGAAGCCGGAGTATCCGGAGAGAACCACCGAGCAACGACGAGCAGCTGTCAGCTCTCCAACATCGTAACTCTGAACTCTGCACCACAGCACAAGCAGGGTTAGATTGGTTGAAGACATGCGTACCATCGACGTGCAGTACGCCTCAGTACACAGCGTCATCGTGCCCCCATGTAGGCAATCGGGGTGAAGTGTCCTTGCCCAAGGACACAACGCGGTTGGCGCAGGTGGGATTCGAACCGAGGACCTCTCGGCTTGCAGCCTGCACCTCTACCAACTGAGCCACCGCGCCCCCCCAATATCCTGATCAAATGAATATTTTCCACTCACAAAACTGGTGTTCACTTAACCCTTTACCCAACGCAGATGATATCAAAATTTATCTAACAATCATATAGATTTTGGCCTGAAAACCACGAGAAACGGTACGTATTATATAATGTGTTCCGATTCCGCATCATATAGATGACTCATTCTGATTCCGTATCACATAGTTTCAACTTCCGGTAATTTATTTATGTATTTATTGATGTTTAAGGTCACATATTTATGCACAATGGCTAATCATGACCGTGACAGTTTTACGGGTGGAAGAAGCCGGAGTACCCGGAGAGAACCACCAAGCAACGACGAGCAGCTGCCAGCTCCCCAACATCGTAACTCCGCACTGCAGCATAGGCAGGGTTAGATTGGTTGAAGACATGCGTACCATCGACGTGCAGTACGCCTTAGTACACGGCGTCATCGTGCCCCCACATGGGCAATGGGGGTGAAGTGTCTTGCCCAAGGACACAACGCGGTTGCCGCAGGTGGGATTCGAACCGAGGACCTCTCGGCTTGCAGCTTGCACCGCTACCTACTGAGCCACCGCGCCCCCTCAACTTCCGGTAAACACTGTGTTATGACAAATAATAACATTATATGCACTGTTATTACGCATTAAAATATGAAATTCAAAATTTTTATCAATTCCAACCCAATTTAAACTGAAAAAAGTAAACACAGGCTTTATGTAATGGGATTGTTAGATAAATGTATTATCACGACCAAATGCATGTCCTGTAATTTGTATCAGATTCTCGGTCGTGTTTACAATCGGATCACAACTCGCCCTAACGGGCTTACAAATTACAGGACATGCATGTGGTCATGATAATGTATATTTATTATTTTAAATATCATTTTTTTAAATTTTTCAAAAAATTTCAACAAAACCATATCATGTGACCCCTTGTTGGAACGAGCTCGTTCCAACGAGGAGTCACATGATATGGTTTTGTTGAAAATTTTTTTTTAAAATAATATTTTTTCAACCGCTGAATTTGCATATTACGTGTGCAGATGCGGGCGATTCATTGGGTAAAGGGCTAACAGGATTATTCTATTTATATACTGGCAAACTTGGCAAAAAGCAATCTGTAATTTGCAGAATGATGTCCCCAGAGGGTGAATTTGTTGATGTTATCTCATACATTGGGCTTAAATCCTCCAAATTATCCTCTGGGTGCCTCTTTCTGTTTAGGCCTGAGACCTTGATTCAGATTGAGGTTCCCAGAAGGAAAATTTAGTAAAGCTACCCTGCCATGCAAATTCACCCTCTGGGTTCCTCATTTTGCTGATGATAGTCTGCTTATTTCCAGGCTTGTATACTGGGGTCACATAATCTCAGATAATGTCCAGTTGATAAATTATTCTGGCCTCCAGATGACCAAATAGTTATCCATTATTGTGCTTGTATCTTCCAAGGAATCCAATTAGCCAAAATTGGTTTATGGAAGATGAATAACTTCATTACACAGTCTTTTCAAGTATGTATTATTTGTGGTCAAGATTCAGTTACAGTTTTTTGTTCTGCTAGACTTTGATTGTGAAGTGACCTTTCATTATGACCAGGTTGTGAGCCATCAGCTTCTATGAAGAGCAAAAGTACTCTTCTATAGTTTGTCTGATAGTATCACATCTTTTTTCCCCCTTTTTGCTTTAACCCTTTACCTAACATGAAAAGCAGTTGATACAGTAGAATCCTCTTAATTGAATATCCATTTTGCCAGTGAAAATTATTCAATTAGGGCTACACAAAGTTGATCTTCTGTTTCTCAGGCCATTATTTGTAAAATTGCATGCGGGCAAGCGTTTTTTTATTTTATTTTTTATTTCAGTAAATTACTTCTTTGCATCAAAAGTTCATGTTCTTGGTTCAAGTTTTAGACCTCATAATCTACAGAATAGCATGGGTGGTGGTGTATTTCATCCCTTGAGTGCAAGAAGGCTTTGCAATGCTAAAGCATTGCAAAGCCTTCTTGCACTCAAGGGACAAATTCATAAATTTTTTTAACTTGGGTAAAATATCAGACATAAACCATTTATTTTGTATTTTTTTTTTAAGTTTAAATTGGTTATAAAAAGAGAGCATGCAGCAGCCAAAAGGACCATGCAGGAGGGCCTGAGAAACAGATTTTTTATTTTTTTAGGCCTAACAGGAGTATACAATAAACATGGATTTGGTCAGTTTCCTGTGTTCTGGAGGTAAACTGAGCATTTATTCTATTATATCTTGTTTGACAGAGCTCCTAGAGCTCTGTCAAACAAGATATAATAGAATAAATGCCTATATTGGATGTAGTGAGGTCAAAAAGGTTGATAAATAAGGGGAATCTGGTGCGTGTCACAGTAATTTTTTCGACATATTAAAATAATTTTTATATTCAATTAACAGGAGTTTACTCTACAACCCATATGCAATTAACAGATCAAATCTGTACTAAAAGTATGGTAAATGGTTTTGTGTTTGAAAATTATATTCAATTAACAGGGATATACAATTAAGAGATATGCAATTAAGTGGGCTCCAATGACTTGCAAAACAAAATTCTTGAATAACTCTATGAGGTCGATCCAATGAGGGGTCATAACCTATGTTTTTTGAGACAAAAAATGAAAAAAATAATGAAAATTAACTGGGGATTCTTTAGAATAGTGCTGACCGGTTTTGGCAGTTACATTGGGTAAAAGGGTTAAAATGAATTTTGAAGGATTTTGAATGATTTAAAAAAAATTTGTGTATGAATTATGGGAAGGATTGCATGATTAGATGGGTGGGTGGGCACTGGGTGATTTGTTTTTTTCTTCATTTTTAATTGCCCATTTGTAAAAGCAGTTGTATTATGTAAATGGTCTGTCTGTCTGTCCATCTAGCTGTTAGTCTGTCCATCCATCTGTCTGTCCCTCTGTCTGTCCGTAAACAATTGGTTTCCAACCAGTAACTTGAGTTTGGATTATTTGATCTCGACCAAAGTTTGTATATGTATTACGCAGCTAGTAATACAGGCCAAGTTCGAATATGGGCAGATGCGGCCGATTCGTTGGGTAAAGGGTTAAAAGAAATCACATCTTGTATTGGAAAACCATACTTGTCAGAATATTACAAATAAGGATATTTATGGACGAAGAGCTTGTTCCACTGACAAACCTATATGGGTGTTTTTATGCTTCTCTCATCGAGTGGTGGTAGGGGGGGGGTTATTCTGGAATCATCTTGTCCATCCATTCATCCGTCTGTCTGCCCATCCATAGACATAATTTTGTCCGGAGGTTTTCTCAGACGTTTATTGACCATTCTGCTTGAAACTTGGTAAGAATGTTCACCACCATGGGAACCTGTGCATCTGTGATTATAGTTCCGGTCGGAATATTTTTTCCAGAATTCACCCCTTTGGGCTTGAAATAGCAGGCCCAGAATTTTGTCTTAGAATGCGTGAATTTTGTATGGAGATTTTCTCGGATGTTTATGGGCCGATTCCTTTGAAACCTGGTATGGATCTTCACTGTGGATCCTGTGCAGCGCCGATTATATTTTCGATCAAACTTTTTTTTTACCAGAGTTATGCCCCTTTTCATTTTAGAATGCCTTAATTGTCCGGAGATTTTCTTAGATGTTTATGGGTCAGTTCCTTTGAAACTTGGTATGGAGGGTCAATAACATGTGCACCTGTGATTATAGTTTCAGTCAGGCTTCTTTTTTTTACCTGAGTTATGCCCCTTTTCATCTTAGAATGCCTGAATTTTGTATGTAGATTTTCTCAGATGTTTATGGGTAGATTTGAAACTTGGTATTGATGCTCACTACCATGGGAACCTGTGCACCTGCGATTATAGTTTTGATCAGACTTTTTTGTCAGAGTTATGCCCCATTTCATCTTAGAATAATCATGGCAGTGTGTGGGGGTGGGGGGGGGGGGGTTGTATGGACAAGCCCATCTGGGACAGTCACACCTCTAGTTATTTCTAGAGGGTATCAAGTTCAATTTGAAAAATTAAAGTAAATTCAGTTTTACAAGTTTGTACTGGAAAATTTAATGTAAATTCAATATTAAATGTTTGTACTGGAAAATGTAAAGTAAATTCACTTTTACAAGTTTGTACTGGAGAACTTAAAGTGAATTCCGTTTTACACATTGTACTTGAAAATATTGTGTAAAGTAATTTTTACAAGTTTGTATTAAAAAACTTAAGTAAATTCAATTTTGCAAGTTTGTACTGAAAATTAAAGTCAAGTTTTAGTGGAAAGTTAAAAAATAATTCAGTTTTACAAGTGAAGGAGTTCTGGACTTCCATTTAACCCTTTGGACCCTCATGGGATATTCCATTCCAGTTCAAATCCATCAACTGGTTGAGTCTATATTCGTTATTTAGGGGAAGACCAATCAATATTTTCAACATGCAGCCTTGTGGTTGCACGTTGAAAATCTTGATTGGACTATCACACACATTCACTGAATAAGGGGCATGGTGGCGTTGCGGGGACCGGTTCTTGTCAGATCACCGAAGTTAAGCAACGTCGAGCCCAGTTAGTCCTTGGATGGGTGACCATCAAAGACATCGATTCGGCCTCCCACGTTGTGTCTTTGGGCAAGACACTTAACCCCTAATGTCCACATGATGTCGTGTACTAAGGCGTACTGCACGTCGATGGTGCGCATGTCTGTGTCTTCAACCAATCTAACCCTGCCTGTGCTGCAGTGCGGAGTTATGATTTTGGGGAGCTGGCAGCTGCTTGTCATTGCTTGGTGGTTCTCTCCGGGTACTCTGGTTTCCTCCACCAGTAAAACTGTCACTGACACGATATGACCTTGGCTGTTAAAGTGTCATTAAACCTTAATAAAAACATGTATAAATAAATTTACTGAATAACTATCTACTTTACGAGT
The DNA here is from genome assembly GCA_031216915.1 of Pictodentalium vernedei. Lineage (NCBI taxonomy): Eukaryota > Metazoa > Mollusca > Scaphopoda > Dentaliida > Dentaliidae > Pictodentalium > Pictodentalium vernedei. The sequence goes on along the minus strand of CM062295.1, from coordinate 37,770,585 downwards.
TCAGGTCGTATCGCAATCCTGGCCTGGGAAAAGCATCTTTTGGAGGATTGAAAGGGTTCATCACAGGGAGGCCTATTAGTAACCCTCTACCCAACACACATGGTGCCAAAATTTGTTGTTACTTTAACTGGTAGAGAACTGAATTACTTTTGGTCATCAAAATATTTACACACGTCTTGGCCTTGTTACAATTTATGGGAGAGTGCCAATAGCAGGGTTGGCTGATTTAAATCAATTGATTTAAATCATGATTTAAATCAATGATTTTTTTTTTAAAAATCATTGATTTAAATAAAAAATTTACAAATATTCAGAAATATATTCAAAACAACTTGGAAATGAGCTGAAACAAGATGGAATACATATTAACTGTTGAAATACAGTTATTAGCCCTTGTTTATGACAGTTAGAACTAATCTATGGAGTGGGAATATACATCCCACTGTGTCTTGACTGCTGGAACATGCTGTAGGGAAGTTAAATGTTCCTGAATCTTTTATAAGCTTATATAATTTAAGTGAACATAGATTTTAAACCATATATATGATAATCTTTCAATGAATCTGGCCATCAAAAATACGAAATCAACTCTTGAGAACAATGATCAGTGATTTAAGTATCAAAAGTATCAAAAATGATTTTCAAGAAGTCACCTTTCTTCCAGCAATGCTGTAACAATGAGAAAACACAAGTTTCAATGATTCCTCTCTATTGCCATCTATGCCAGATGTCTATTCTATGCAAAATATATTCTGGAATTCTTCCCCTCATACCACCTCAAAGACTGAAATGGTTAACACAGGTCAATGTTTTAGTAGAGTAGAATCCTCTTAATTGAATATCCATTTTGCCAGTTAAATTTATTCAATTAACAGGAGTATACAATTAACAGGGATTTGGTCAGTTTCCTGTGTTCTGGTGGTAAACTGAGCATTTATTCTATTATATCTTGTTTGACAGAACTCATAGAGCTCTGTCAAACAAGATATAATAGAATAAATGCCTGTATTGGATGTCGTGAGGCCAAAAAGGTTGATAAATAAGGGGAATTTGGTGCGTGTCACAGTAATTTTTAGCCCGACTGTTTACAGTGAGGGCTATAGTAATGACTTTTGTCCGTCCATCCGTCCGTCTGTCCGTCTGTTAACTTTTAGAGTTTTGGTTAAAGTTTGTGGTTAAAGTTTTTTACTGAAGGTTCAAGTGGGTTTTTTTTTTTTTTTTTTTTTTTCTCCCTGTTTAGTTTTTTTTTTTTTTTTTCTCCCTGTTTAGTTGACATGTGGAGTTTTGGTTAAAGTTTGTGGTTAAAGTTTTTTATTCAACCTTCAAGTACAGGCTATACCTGGTAGTTCTTTTCTGATCATCACAAAATATCATATGCAGGTTTTAGGTCATGTCTACATGAGAACGTCCCCTTTTAGTCATGATCGGTCAACCGGTACGGCTGCCCGAGCCCAAAACCCGAAAACCATTAGCACAGTCTACAGGTCGTATTTATGAAGGGATTTCATTGTAACTTCATAGGATCACTCCAGATGATGCCCAGATGAGAATGTCCCCTTTTGGTTGCGATCATTCAACCAAGATGGCTGCCCGAGCCCCCCGAGCCCGAAGCCCGAAAACCTTTAGCACAGTCTACAGGTCATATTTATGGAGGGATTTCATTGTAACTTGATAGGTTGACTTCATATAATGTCTAGATGAGAACGTCCCCTTTTGGGCAACTGTGATGGCAACAGAGGCTCGAAAACCTTTACAAGCGTTTTGGTTAAAGTTTGTGGTTAAAGTTTTTTACTGAAGGTTCAAGTGTTTTTTAGCCCGACTGTTTACAGTAAGGGGTATAGTAATGAATTTTGTCCATCCGTCCGTCCGTCTGTTAACATTTAGAGTTTTTGGTTAAAGTTTGTGGTTAAAGTTTTTTACTGAAGGTTCAAGTGTTTTTTGTTTTTTTTTCCTGTTTAGTTGACATTTGGAGTTTTGGTTAAAGTTTGTGGTTAAAGTTTTTTTATTCAACCTTCAAGTACAGGCTATACCCGGTAGTTCTTGTCTGATCATCACGAAATTTCATATGCAGGTTTTAGGTCATGTCTTCAGGAGAACATCCCCTTTTGGTCGTGATCGATCAACTGGTATGGCTGCCCGAGCCCAAAACCCGAAAACCATTAGCACAGTCTACAGGTCGTATTTATGAAGGGATTTCATTGCAACTTCATAGAAAGCTTATGTATAATGCCTAGATGAGAACGTCCCCGTTTTGGGCATGATCTGTCAACTGTGATGGCTGCCCAATCCCGAAACCCAAAAACTTTTAGCACAGTCTGCAGGTCATGTTTAATATGGATGCATTTCATTGTAACTTGATACGATGACTCCGTATGATGTCTACATGAGAATTTCCCCATTTGGGCTTGATCTATCAACCGTCACAACTGCCCGAGCCCAAAACCCGAAAACCTTTAGCACAGTCTACAGGTCATATTTATGGAGGGATTTCATTGTAACTTGATAGGTTGACTTCATATAATGTCAACATGAGAAAGTCCCCTTTTGGGCGTGATTGGGCAACTTTGACGGCTACAGGTGCCCGAAACCCAAAAACCTTCATCACAGTCTACAGTCATATTTATGAAGGGATTTCATTGTAACTTCGTAGGATCAATCCACATGATGCCCAGATGAGAATGTTCCCTTTTGGTTGTGATCATTCAACCATGATGGCTGCCCGAGCCCGAAGCCTGAAAACCTTTGGCACAGTCTACACGTCATATTTATGGAGGAATTTCATTGTAACTTGATAGGTTGACTTCATATAATGTCTACATGAGAACATCCCCTTCTGAGTAACTGTGATGGCTACACGGGCCCGAAGCCCGAATACCTTTAGCACAGTCTACAGGTCATATTTATGGAGGGATTTCGTTGTAATGTGATAGGTTGACTTCATATAATGTCTAGATGAGAATGTCCCCTTTTGGGCAACTGTGACGGCAACAGAGGCCCGAAAGCTTATGTATAATGCCTAGATGAGAACGTCCCCATTTTGGGCATGATCTGTCAACTGTGATGGCTGCCCAAGCCCGAAACCCAAAAACTTTTAGCACAGTCTGCAGGTCATGTTTAATATGGATGCATTTCATTGTAACTTGATACGATGACTCCGTATGATGTCTACATGAGAATTTCCCCATTTGGGCGTGATCTATCAACCGTCACAACTGCCCGAGCCCAAAACCCGAAAACCTTTAGCACAGTCTACAGGTCATATTTATGGAGGGATTTCATTGTAACTTGATAGGTTGACTTCATATACTGTCAACATGAGAAAGTCCCCTTTTGGGCGTGATTAGGCAACTTTGACGGCTACAGGTGCCCGAAACCCAAAAACCTTCATCACAGTCTACAGTCATATTTATGAAGGGATTTCATTGTAACTTCGTAGGATCAATCCACATGATGCCCAGATGAGAATGTTCCCTTTTGGTTGTGATCATTCAACCATGATGGCTGCCCGAGCCCGAAGCCTGAAAACCTTTGGCACAGTCTACATGTCATATTTATGGAGGAATTTCATTGTAACTTGATAGGTTGACTTCATATAATGTCTACATGAGAACATCCCCTTCTGAGTAACTGTGACGGCTACACGGGCCCGAAGCCCGAATACCTTTAGCACAGTCTACAGGTCATATTTATGGAGGGATTTCATTGTAATGTGATAGGTTGACTTCATATAATGTCTAGATGAGAATGTCCCCTTTTGGGCAACTGTGATGGCAACAGAGGCCCGAAGCCCGAAAACCTTTAGAATATTCCACAGGCCGTAATTATGAAGGGATTTCATTGTAGCTTGGTAGGGTGACTCCAAGTTTGTGGTTAAAAACCCAAACAAACCCCACCACCCCCCACCCTTTCCCCCCACCCCTAATTAGACTTTTTTTCTCCTTTTCTCCAATATGCATTTTGAACTATTTACAGTCACTACATGCGGAACCTTTCTTGTAAACTTATGTATCCCCCCCCCCCCCCCAGCCAATTAGGCACTTTTTTTTTCCTTTTGTCAAAAATGCTTGTTTACAGTTTTGGTTAAAAACCCAGACAAGCACCACTGCCCCCCTTCCCCCCAATTAGGCATTTTTTTTTTTTTTATTTCCTCCAATATGCATTTTGAACTATTTACAGTCACTACATGCAGAACCTTTTTTTTCCTTTTGTCAAAAATGCTTTTTTTGTTAAAGTTTGTGGTTAAAAATCCAGACAGAAATTACTCCCCCCCCCCCCCCCCCCCCCCCCATTAGGCTTTTTTTTTTGTTTCCTCGAATATGCATTTTGAACTATTTACAGTCACTACATGCGAAACCGTTTTTTTAAATTCACATACCCCCCCCCCCCCCACCCACCCACCCACCCACCTACCGGGGGGGCCAATTAGGCATCTTTTTTTTTCTTTCATCAAAAATGCAACTTTACAGTTTTGGTTAAAGTTTGTGGTTAAAAACCCAGACAAACACCACCCCCACCCCCACCCCCATGGTGCCAGTTAGGTTTTTTTTTTTTTCTCTGCTCAAAATGCATTCTGAAGGATTTAGACTGACCACATGTGGAAAAAAAAAATGGACTCCCCTAACACACCCCCATTCTCCCCCACCCCTCACCCCACCCCACCTCCTCCTCACCCAGGGCCATTCATGCAATATTTTTTCTTTGGTACAAAATGCATTTTTAGCCTGACTATAGTCAGGGCTACAGTCATGACTTTCGTCCGTCCATCTGTCTGCAAACAATTGGTTTCCAAGTGACTCCACCTTAGATTATTTGTTTTCAACCAAAGTTGATATGTGTATTTTCCAGCTAGTAATACAGGCCATGTTTCAATATAGGTTCCACAACTCCCCCCTAACTCCCACCCCCCCTCCCCACCCCCCCCCCCCCCCCCACCCACCCCCCTCACACACACACACAAACGTGTCACTTTGGCAATTATTCCCAAAATGCATTTTGAAGGATTGGGAGTTATTACATGAAAAAAAGAAAATTGACTCATATAGCCCAACATTGCTTTATGTACTGCATCTTTAATCCTTTACCTAACACAAGTTGAAGCCAACAGTACAAATTATTTTTCTGAAACATCAGATTTTTTCATTTTGTATTTACTTCTAACCATGGCTTATTACTCCTTATTGTAACTCGCTCATCAAGTTTGTTCCCTTAATAGGTCATGATTTATGTTTTGAAGTAGAGGAATGAAAAAATAAAATTTGAATAGCAAATTTTGTATATCACGAGTGCAGATATGGCAGATTCGTTAGGTAAACTGTTAACAAAAAATGGCTCCGACTATTTTGCATCTAAGCATTGCCATTCCTGGGACAGTCGGACTGCATGTGTGACATCACTCTAGTTTTGACATACTACAAAAATTTTTCTACAATTAACAGGAGTTTACTCTACAACCCATATGCAATTAACAGATCAAATTTGTACTGAAGGTATGGTAAATGGTTTTGTGTTTTGAAATTATATTCAATTAACAGGGATATACAATTAAGAGACATCCAATTAAGTGGGCTCCACTGTATCAGTTATTTGTGTCCATACTTTGAGCAGCCTTTGGTACAAACTGCTGCCAATGCACTGTGTTTCTCCTATCTAAAGGAATCGTGTGAGAAAAAGTATCCTCTGGTGAATAATTTACAGTATGGAAATAAAAATCAAATAAATCGATTTAAATGAAAAAAAATCTGATTTAAATGAAAATAAATCTGATTTAAATCAAAAAAAGAAATTTTTTTGCTTTTTTTAAAAAATCACCAACTCTGGCCAATAGGCACTCACCCATAAATTATAACAAGGTTAATCTATAAAGATGAAATAATGTCATGTCAAAGATAATATGAATCTATCCACTGAATATGAAGCCTTTAAGTTGCTGTACCTGCACTTCAAAACAAAGCCCAAATATTGGGGCTTCCAAGTTCCAGCACTCTACCAGTTAATTAGTTTTCAGTGAAATTTTCAGAAAATTTCAACAAAACCAGCTTGAACTCGTCTCAATGAGGGGTAACATGATATGGTTTTGGTGAAATTTAAAAAAAAAAAATTCAACACAATTTATAAATTATGTGGTCAAATGCGGTGATTTTTTGGATAAAGGTTTCATGAAATCATGACACTCTACCTTGAAACTCAGTTATAATTTTGTTAATAATGCTGTTAAAGATATTCTGTTCACATCCAAACATGACACATGGGAGAATCATTGTACTTTACTCTTCTTTCCCGTTGGGAGTCGGAGTTGATCATAATGTAATTTGGCTTTTTTTGAACTATCAAGACTATATGTACTTTCTTTGTCTGAAAAGAACAAAAAATTGAGGCCGAAATCTCATTCTCTTGCAAGTATAAGGAGAAATTCAGCTAGGCAACTCGTCAGTCTAGAAAATATGCAAATGACTTCTTATCCATCTCATGATACACAAAATCTATCAATGCCACTCATCATAATCAGAGAGCTGCCGACCAAGCTGTTTGTGGTTAGATGCAAGCCTGAATATAAGCAGACTGTCATCTGCAAAATGAGGTCCCCAGAGGTTGAATTTGGTAATGCTACCCGGCACAGCAGGGTAGCATCACAAAATTTACCCTCTGTGAACCTCAGTCTGAATCAAGGTCTCAAGCTAAAACAGAAAGATGTACCTAGAGGATAAATTGGCCCACTGTAGGGAAAAGCATCGGCAAATTCACCCTCTGGGAACCTCATTTTGCAAATGACAGGTTCTTTATATTCAGGCTTGGTTAGATGTGGTGTTCCCCTGTACTTTAACTACCTACCAATAAAAGGGATGGGACGATTCACCGATTCCATGGCATACACGATACAGTTGTTGGCAATTTTTGTACAGCTACACTTTTTAAAAAACCTGAATCGTGGTCTATGGTCAGGACAAGACTGTTGTTGCTACGATAAACGATGTCCCCGTGGGAACCCCGGGAAGTAAGCAGCACTTGTTTACTGTGGTAAACCAGTTCCGCTTTACTAGTAAAATAGGACCCAGTCACCAATGCTTGGGGTGAAAGTCCTCTAAAATGGGCAACATGTTGATCAACGATTGACTAAACTTGACTTCATCTCCATGTTGTGTCACGATTAGCCATGGTGCATAAATATGTGACGTTAACCACCAACAAACAAACGATAAACGATTATTCAATCCTGCATAAAATGTATTTTTCAGATCATCAATGACAATTTTTGTACAGCTACACTTTTTAAAAGACCTGAATTGTGGTCTATGGTCAGGACTAGGCTGTTGTCGCTACGATAAACGATTATTCATTCCTGCATAAAATGTATTTTTCAGATCATCAATGACAATTTTTGTACAGCTACACTTTTTAAAAGACCTGAATTGTGGTCTATGGTCAGGACTAGGCTGTTGTCGCTACGATAAACGATTATTCATTCCTGCATAAAATGTATTTTTCAGATCATCAATGACAATTTTTGTACAGCTACACTTTTTAAAAGACCTGAATCGTGGTCTATGGTCAGGACTAGACTGTTGTCGCTACGATAAACGATTATTCAATCCTGCATAAAATGTATTTTTCAGATCATCAATGATATACAAAATCAAAGATTGTGCTGTTTTAAAAATTAATAATACTTTCGAAAGTGTGATTTACTGGGATTTCCGTGTTTTATTATAAACGATAACTTCACAAGTGAATTATGCAATCAACAATTGTGTCACGTATTCGTGTGCGTAAACGAAGTTGCTTTGCTGTGTGCGTAATGGGAACTTCATTGTTTTTGTTGTTTTTTTTTTAACCCTTTACCTAACATGAAAAGCAAAAATTCTTGAATAACTATATATTATTTTCATTTTTTTCTCAAAAACATACGTTATGATCCCTCATTGGAACGAGCTCGATGAGCTCGTTCCAATGAGGGGTCATAACCTATGTTTTAGAGACAAAAAATGAAAAAATAATGAAAATTAATTGGCGATTTTTTAAAATAGTACTGGCTGGTTTTGGCCATTACGTTAGGTAAAGGGTTAAATAATATAATTATCATTAATAATGAAAAGTAATAAACAAAGTAATCGCTTGACTGGACTGGTTACGTGAAATAATTCATTCGAGGCGAGGGGCTATATTGTAAAACACTCGTTCGCATTCGCGTACTCGTGTTTGTACAACGTCCCTCACATTTCATGAATTATTTCACGTAACCAGTCCAGCCATGTGATTACTCTCTATATAATACATGGTTGGTGATTTTTTTTTGACATCGCAGGCTGGCTTTATCTGTTATATTATGTAAAGTGTTAAGTGAAGAAATAAATCTGAAATTTGACATGATTTGATTTCAAATGTCAGAACTTACTTCACTGAAATCAATCTGAGCCTCATTAAACCTCAGATCAGGTAAATTTTAGTAAACTTGATTAACCCTTAATTCCTTGCATGCTGCTGGCAGTTATTCCCACCCAGCATATAATTTCTCTTGCCACTGAAATGATGATAATTTGGGTTCCTTTAATCAATTTTTATACCCCCACCTTCGAAGAAAATGGGTGTATACTGGATTACATGCATCCGTCTGTGTGTGAGTCCATCCGAGAATATTCATAACTTTCATAACTTAAGTAAATCTTGTTTTCTATAATATTTGGTTATAGGTATGCCCACACTAGGCGGTATACCACATGGGGGGTATGCACCGGATGACAGTCCAGCTCTTGTTCCTTCAGTAAATTGAATGGATTGTTTCACCAATGATTTTTTGGGTTAAATTTAGATTAATTTTTAGCTTGACTTGACAAAGTCAAGATAAGCTATTGCCATCACACGTGCGGAAGTCTGTTAGCCTGTGAGTCTGTTCACATTTTCCTTTTGCATGGGCTACACCCCGCAGTTCTTGTCTGATCGTCACGAAATTTTGGGGTCATGTCTAGATGAGATCGTCCCCTTTTGATCACGATCGGTCAACCGGTATGGCTGCCTGAGCCCAAAACCCGAAAACCATTAGCACAGTCTACAGGTCGTATTTATGAAGGGATTTCATTGTATCTTGGTAGGATGCTTCTGTATAATGCGTAGACGAGAACGTCCCCTTTTGGGCATGATCTGTCAACCGTGTTGGCTGCCCAAGCCCAAAACCCAAAAACTTTTAGCACAGTCTGCAGGTCATGTTTAATATGAAGTGATTTCATTGTAACTTGGTAGGATGCCTCCTTATGATGTCTAGATGAGAATTTCCCCATTTGGGCATGATCTGACAACTGTGACAACAGCCCGAGCCCAAAACCCGAAAACCTTTAGCACAGTCTACAGGTCATATTTATTGAGGAATTTCATTGTAACTTGGTGGGTTGACTTCATATAATGTCCACATGAGAAACTGTGATGGCTACAGGGTCCGAAGCCCAAAAACCTTTAGCGCAGTCTACAGGTCATATTTATGAAAGGTTTTCATTGTACCTTGGTAGGATGACTCCAAATAATGGAGAGATGAGAACGTCCCCTTTTGGTCGCGACCATTCAGTCTTGATGGCTGCCCGAGCCCAAAACACCAAAACCTTTCGCATAGTCTATAGGTCGTATTTATGGAAGGATTTCATTGTAACCTGTTAGTTTGACTCCATATAATGCCTAGATGATGACGTTCCCTTTTGGTCGTGATTGGTCAACTGTGACGGCTTCAGGGGCTCGACCATGATGGCTGCCCGAGCCCAAAGCCCAAAAACCTTTAGCACAGTTAACAGATCATATTTATGAAGGGATTTCATTGTAACTTGGTAGGTTGACTTCATATAATGTCTAGATGAGAACGTCCCCTTTGGATGCAATTGGGAAACTGACGGCTACAGGGGCCCGAAGCCCGAAAGCCTTTAGCACAGTCTACAGGCCATATTTATGAAGGGATTTCAATGTAACTTGATAGGATGACTCGTTTTGGAATAATTTCACTGTAACTTGGTAACTTTCATTGATATACGTTAACTGTGAGGGCCACTTACATTAACTGTGAGGTCATATTAACCCACCCCTCAGCTCTTTAGTACAGTGTACACCTCATATTATTTTTATCAAAAACATAGCACACAGGGAACAGAAATAAACATATTCCCAATTATCACAATTCTTGTCTTATTTCATAATCCTTTCATAAACATTGAACATTATCCTTTTCATCAAACACAACACACAAGTTAAGCTACAGTGTCATTGACACTTTCATTTATCAAATCTAGTCATGGCTGCTTTACAGCAGCCATGACTAGATTTGATGAAAAATATTTTGAAAATACTCAGCAGGTTAAGAGATAAGGGCCTAATTCCAACTTTTGATAACTTTTCAATACAAAGGAACAGGTGCCCCAGAATACATTGTTTGGGTAAACTCAAAACCTGTTTTCTAAATACCATATCGGTTATTTCTAGGCATGTCTTGGCTGCCTCTGTAGGCAGCCAAGTCTTGACTAGAAACAACTGCAAAGCCACGGGAGGTAGACTTTCGAAGTACAGCAAAAATATATAAAAATCTCCAATCCCTTAAGGGTTAAGAGATTTCATATCTGCCAAATTGGGACTCATTAAAGATGCTCTGTGTATGTTTTTAGCTGCGACTAGCAGCTCTATAAGTGGCAATGTCGGTCTGTTGGTCTGTCTGTGACCAACAAGTTTCAAAACTCAATAACTTTTGAAATACTTGATGGAATGACTTTATATTTGGCATGTAAGTGTATCTTATTGATGTCTAGCCATTGTTTAATGCATGTGTTGTTCCAAATATTTTTCTTGGAGTTATGGCCCTAGATGAACTTAGAATTTTGTTGGTCTGTCTGTGACCAACGAGTTTCAAAACTCAATAACTTTTGAAATACTTGATGGAATGACTTTATATTTGGCATGTAAGTGTATCTTATTGATGTCTAGCCACTGTTCAATGCATGTGTTGTTCCAAATATTTTTCTTGGACTTATGGCCCTTGATGAACTTAGAAGTTTGTCGGTCTGTATGTGACCAACGAGTTTCAAAACTCAATAACTTTTGAAATACTTGTTGGAATGACATTATATTTGGCATGTAAGTGTAGTATCTTATTGATATCTAGCCACTGTTCAATGCATGTGTTGTTCCAAATATTTTTCTTGGAGTTATGGCCCTTGATGAACTTAGAGTTTTGTGACCCTGAGAATATTTTTTGGACTTGCAGATTGCACCACCCGTCGCAGCTACGGCGTCGATGTCGCGATTTTTTGCCAAATAAATTACTTCAATAATGAAAAAATTTCATTGTTTGGCTAAAAAACAGCTTATACCTCTTCATTGGAACAAGATCGACAAGCTTGTTTCCCTGTGGGGTCATAAGTTATTATTTCAATGCAAAGTATTTATAGAATAATATTTGGTCGGTGATTTCTTTTTACATCGCAGGACAGTTTTATCAGTTATGTTAAGTAAAATATTTAATTACGCATTATGTGATAAAAAGAATCTTAAATTCTTCATGTTTTCCCTTGAAATTTCTGAACTTTGTTCACTGAAATCGATCTGAACCTCGGTAAACCTCAGCGCAGGTCTTTTTTAATGAACTTGGTTAACCTTTTACCTAACAAATCGCCCGCATCCGCCCGTGTAATATGCAAATTGAGTAGTTGAACAAATTAAATTTTTAAAAATATTTTTAAAAAAACATATGTGACCCCCTCATTGGAACGAGCTCATCGAGCTCGTTCTAACAAGGGGTCACACGATATTGTTTTGTTGAAATTTTTGAAAAATCTAAAACAAATGTATTTAAAATACTAAATTTTGATATCGTCTGTGTTGGGTAAAGGGTTAAGACATTTCATTTTAAATTGTGACTCATTAGAGATCCCCGAATAATTAAAAAATTTCATTATTTGACTAAAAAACGTCTCTTAGGCTCTCTGAGCTCGTTCCTGTGAGGGGGTCATAAGCTATGTTTTTGAGACAAAAAATATATAAAAAAATGAAAAATGAATGGTGATTTTTATAAATTGCACTGGCTAGTTCTGGCTGTTATGTTACGGTGAAGGGTTAACCCCCAAAACAAACAGACAAACACACACAGTGGAATGGGAGATTCCATCTTGTGTGGAGGCTACAGCCCTAACAATATTTCAACATATACCCCTCAAGATACCCTCGCACCCAGATTGTGACTTATTGATATGAAACCTCTTTCCAACTCTTATTTTGACTCTGACAAGGAGAAGTTGTGACCACTGTAAATGGTTTGGTGTTTGACAATCACATGCAGCTAACAGTTTTTGCATGGACTTTTATGCACTAAACCAGGATCAACTGGACTTAGTTTTTTACCTTTCTTTATATCTGCAGGTGCTATGGGAGATGGTGGTGAAGAGGGAGAAAAGGGTGGTGATGCTGGAATGACTGAAGAGGAGAAAGAAATGGAAGAAGTTAGGAAAGAAGCTGAAGATAAGAGGAAAGAAAAACACAGACAGATGGAAGAAGAAAGGGAAGATGTTAGGCAATCTATAAGAGATAAGGTATTTTTTAAAAAATGGATGAAAATGAATTTTGAGCTTCCAACTTGCACTTATATATTACAACAGTTACTACAGACTCCTGGGTCAAGGCACTTAATCCTGATTGCCCACGTGTGGGCACAGTGGCACTGTGTACTAAAGTGTACTGCACATCAATGGTGCACTTGTCTTCAACCAATGCTAACTCTGTTTGTGTGGAGTTTGTATGTTGGGGAGTCTGACAGTTGCTTTCTGCTGTTCGGTGGTTCTCTCCAGGTTCTCTGGCTTCCTCCACCTGTCAAACTGGCTGACCCTGGCTGTTTAAAGTGTTGTTAAACCCCAATAAATAAATGAATGAATAATATATAAATCATTGAACAGTTTGGGACACTGAACGTTGTGACCATCTACCCGAGGATGGTCACTACATTCAGATTACTAAACAATCAAATGTGTATAAACATTAGAACACTTAGGAGAAAGGCATATCTTAGAAATTTTGAATAAGTGTAATGGCCAAATATAAAATTTGTTAAAAAATCTGTGGTGTGGCAATGTCATCAGTTTGTGGTAATGCAAAGGGATTTTCAGTACCATTGTGTGATTGCAATTTCAGTCTTTTCAACACCTGTGAAAGTGATCTTAAACACTAATAAATAAATAATTAACCCTTTGATACTTTTGTACATAGTATGACATATGAAATCAAACAGTGCATTAATACTTGGTGGTCGTTATACCCCCCGCAACCATTTTTTTTTGGGGGGGGGAGTGGTATATAGGAATCACCCTGTCCGTCAGTCTGTCCGTCTGTCCATCCTTGTAAGCGCAACTCCTCCTAAACTGTTTGAAGAATTTTCATGAAACTTTACACAATGGAAGAACTCCATATGAAGATGTGCATGAAGCAATATAATTCCTTTCTGACATTTCCAAGGGGAGACAATCTAAATTCGTCTGTCCATCCTTGTAAGCGCAACTCCTCCTGAACCGTTTGAAGAATTTTCATGAAACTTTACACAATGGAAGAACTCCATATGAAGATGTGCATGAAGCAATATCATTCCGTTCTGACATTTCCAAGGGGAGATAATCTAACTTATACCGTCTGTCCATCCTTGTAAGCGCAACCCCTCCTAAACTGTTTGAAGAATTTTCATGAAACTTTACACAATTGAAGAACTCCATATGAAGATGTGCATGAAGCAATATAATTCCGTTCTGACATTTCCAAGGGGAGATAATCTAACTTATACATTTCAGGCGTGGGGGTATCACTTTGTGAGTTTGCTCACAGTACCTCTAGTTTGTTTTGTTATTATTTTAACCCCAATTCCTATTTTCTCCCGAATAATGCCCAGTGACAACCGGTGATCCAAATGTTATCACAGCTTAAAATAGTAATATAATCCTGCTGGCAAGACTTCTTAACTGGTTGAGTGCTAGAAGCCACTATCAGAGCTTTTCAAAAAATGAGGATAACAGAGCAAAAGCCAACACTTTCCTTGCTTATATTTCATATTCAGTTTTTAAGCCTAGATAAGCACACAGTTTGTGACAGGACTTCTAGTTTTAACTGTAGGACACATTTGCTATAGCGGTATAATGACTGGAGAGTATTTGTTGGGATTATTCATAGGGCTGTCACGATTAACCGATTAATCGACTGTTGTTCGGTCACGGCGAAATCGATTAGTATTTTTCGTTGTCGAATAATCGGCAAATTGTATCCCGTTTTAGACGTTTAATAATTAAAAGAAAATTTGATGAAAAAACTATTGTTTCTAAAGGTAAAGAGTTAAGAACATTGATGTTAAACCCCAAGACGCTGTTGGAAGCAATAGTCTTCCAGGTATATTCATCAAAGCTTTGATGTTCTGAACTTTTGAACCGTCAGTGTAATAATCAAGACCGGTCGGCAGTTGCGAACTTCGCAACTGCCGACCGGTCTTGATTATTACACTGACAGTTCAAAAGTTCAGAACATCAAAGCTTTGAATGCACCTAAAAAGGATCGTCTTTGTTGTTTCCTTGAGGTAGGTCAACTGACTTGAACTTCATTTTTATCAACTTCAAAGAGAGGGAGAGGGGGGGTGGGGCATTTAGGTACGATTAATCGTCGATTATTTGCGACGATTAATCGATTCCTAAATTAAAAAATCATGACAGCCCTAATTATTCATGCCAATCAGCATGCTAATGTTGAAACAATTATATAACCCTTTCATACTTTTGTACGTTTTATGACGTACGAAATCAAACAGCACTTTGATACTTTGTGGTCATTTGTTTTGTTATTATTTTTTCGATTTTTTCAAGTTTTAACCTCAATTCCTGTCCCAAATAGTACTCAGTGACAACCGTTCAGGAGCCAAATGTTATCACAGCTTAAAATACTAATATAATCCTGCTGGCAATACTTCTGAACTGGTTGAGTGCTGGAAGCCACTGTCAGGGCTTTCAAAAAATGAAGATACCAGAGCAAAAGTCAACACTTTCCTTGCTTATATTTGATATTCAGTCAAACACAAATAATATTTTTTTTATATAACTCTCCAATAATTTGTAATAAAACAAGTTTTGAATAACAAATTCAGACCACCAAAAATAATCTAGCTCTCAACCAGTTAATCACTAATGTGAAAAATATCGTGTTATTTGTACTTTCTGACGTTTGACGTCGCATTTTGAAAAGCATTGAAGAAACTGAAGAAACTGGGGGCACGGTGGTGTGGTGGTAACCGGTTCTCGTCAGATCAACAAAGTTAAGCAACTTTGAGCCCGGTTTTCCTCAGATGGGTGACCGTCTGAGCGATCGATTTGGACTCCCACGTTGTGTCCTTGGGCAAGTCACTTAACACTGATTGTCCACATGGGGGCACGATTACGCCGTGTACTAAGGCGTACTGCACCTCGATGATGCGCATGTCTTCAACCAATCTAATCCTGCCTGTGCTGCAGTGCAGAGTTACGATGTTGGGGAGCTGACAGTTGCTCGTCATTGCTCAGTGGTTCTCTCTGGGTACTCCGGCTTCCTCCACGCGTAAAACTGGTACGGTCATGATTAACCATTGTGCATAAGTATGTGACCTTAAACACCAATAAATAAATAAACATTGAAGAAACTGAATTCCCAGTGACGTTTGAATGGATAATTAAAGTCTCTAAGGGTTAAGGCCACACAAAATAGATCTTCTGTTTCTCAGGCCATTATTTGTAAAATTGCATGCGGGCGAGCGGTTTTTTATTTTATTTTTTATTTCAGTAATTACTTCTTTGCCATCAAAAGTTCATGTTCTTGGTTCAAGTTTTAGGCCTCATAATCTACAGAATAGCATGGGTGGTGGTGTATTTCATCCCTTGAGTGCAAGAAGGCTTTGCAATGCTAAAGCATTGCAAAGCCTTCTTGCACTCAAGAGACAAATTCATCAATTTTTTTTTAACTTGGGTAAAATATCAGACATGAACCATTTAATTTTAATTTTTTTTAAAGTTTAAATTGGTTATAAAAAGAGAGCATGCGGCAGCCAAAAGGACCATGCGGGAGGGCCTGAGAAACAGATTTTTTATTTTTTAAGGCCATAACTAATTTTTTTCATTTTTTGTCTCAAAAACATAGGTTAGGACCCCTCAATGGAACAAGCTCAAAGTGCTCCTTCCAATGAGGGGTCATAACCTATGTTTTTGAGACAAAAAATGAAAAAATAATGAAAATTCATTGGCGTTTTTTGAGAATAGCGCTGGCTGGTTTTGGCTGTTATGTTCAGAAAAGGGTTAAATAAGCACTGCTTCACTTCCCTGGGTTCTCATAGCGGTTATTGAGGTCTAATGACACTTTCAACATCCAGAAGAACCCGGAGTACCAGGGGAGAACCACCAAGCAAATGACACTATCCTGGCACCAACAGGGTTAACAGCTGAAGGTAAGTGTACTGCCATATCATCAATTTTTTTAACTTGGGTAAAATATCAGACATAAATATTATCTTTTCAGTATGGATTGAAGAAGAAAGAGGAGAAAGATGCAGAATTGGCCCTGATGGGAGCAGAAGGGAGGATGGGAAGGCGAAAGAAGACCCCCGCAGAGTTAGCTGCTGATAATGAGGAAGAGGAGGATGAAGACGAGTTTGCAAGTAAATTCTCTTCGCTATGTTGTTGTATGAGTTTTGTTTGAATGCAGAAACTTTTAAGGAATCATTTAATTTTTAATTGTCAGGGAAATCTCGACAGAAAGGTCAAATGGACTGCTTTGCATTTTTATTTTGAAATGCGACAAAGTAAATGACCTAGAGATTGAAGACGGCTGTCCTTGAGTATTAAGTATGTAGATGCCAACAAAAGAAGACACAAGAAGACACGATCAGAAACATCTCATCACTAGACAGCAGTGGTTCGGAGTCAACTGATCTCATGAAGTGCATAAAAGACACGTATCCAACAGTGTTTTTACTGGAATAGAATTGCTATTACTTTACCGGTTGAGTGCAAGAAGCCACTATCATGGCTCTATTGAAAAGTGCTGAATGATTGAACTACTGCTGAGTTTGTTTGTTGTTTGCTCACCAATAGAGGAAAAAAGTTTTTATAAATTATTTTTCAGTTTATTGGAGAGTGTTGGCACCTTTCTGATGAATTGTAAGAAAACATTCATTTATGAACAAAATCCCTCTGATCTCAGGCTTCTTTTGCTGGTAGAAAGGAATCTTTGAAAGAAAATACTCATGTTACAAATACTTATGAAAAATATTTCAACACTCTACCAGTAAACCCTCTGGACGGTGGCTCGGTGGTTATGACCTTGGACTTCAAATCGAAAGGGTCGCGGTTCGATCTGCCATGGGCAACCGTGTTGTGTCCTTGGGCAAGACACTTAATCCCAATATCCCATGTAGGGGCATAGTGACTCTCTGTACTAAGGCGTACTGCACATCGATGGTGCACTTGTCTTCAACCAATGCTAACCCTGCTTGTGAGGAGTTAGTATGTTGAGGACTCTGACAGCTGCTCACTGTTGCTTGGTAGTTCTTTCTATGTACTCTGGCTTCCTCCACCTGTAAAACTATCTGACATGAGGTGACCCTGGCTGTTGAAAGTGTCATTAAACCCCAATAACTAAATATATAAACCCTCTGCACACTGATGTCAAAATATCAGCAATTTTTTCCATAATGCAACTGGGAGTTGAACCAAATTCAATCTTGTTTGACAGAGCTCTTTGAGCTCTGTCAAACAAGAGTGCATTGGGTGAATTCCTAATTGCATTATGAGAGAAAATGCTACAAACACCATCCAAGCACAAGAGTGCAGGATGAGGGACTTTAGAGGTTTGAAAGCCATCTGCTGTTTATGGCCCTTGCTTCTGGACCCCACTCATGGTTTTCTAATAAATGCACTCTTTGGGTATGATTGCTGTAAATATGGGGAGTGTCTGGGGTTTCGGAGTGCTTTTATAGACAGACTGGCCAAAAGTTCAGTCTTGCCTAGAAGTTATGTTCCACTTCAAAATGAGATGAGCCTTTCGGCTTATAAAATACATATACAGTTAGTTGTTACTCTAAATTTTGGTACTTCAACTTCAGTGTGAAATGGATTAATCCTTTACCTAACGAGTGGCCCACATCCGCCTGCGTAATATGCAGATTCAGCTGTTGAAAAAATTAAATTTTTCCAAATATTTCAACAAAACCATATCATGTGACCCCCTCATTGGAACGAGCTCATTGAGCTCGTTCCAATGACGGGTCATATGATATGGTTTTGTTGATATTTTTGGAAAAATTAAAAAAAATGATTTTTAAAATAATAAATTTTGATATCTTCTGTGTTAGGTAAAGGGTTAAACTACCTGTGAATGACCTTCTCATATTCAGTAGGAGTTTTTACTGGGAGAGAACTTATGTAACCCAATCATGTATTGCACAATATTCTAATTCACTGTAATAGGAGATCCAGTACAATTTTTAGCTTCAACAAGCAGCTTTATATGTGGTAATGATCAGTAGACCTGTATGTATTTGGTCTGTTGGGCTGTAATTAAAAACCTTTTAGCTCAGATATTTTTAAAATACATGGTGGAATGATCTCATATTTGGTGTGCCCCATGTTCAGTGCACATGCTATTTTGGAGTTTTTTGTCAAGAGTTATTGCCCATGATGGGCTTGGAATTTGTTTCATTTTTCCCATCTACCACAACTTAATTGCAAACTCACAATTTTTTCTGGAATAGATCTGCATTATGTATTGCATGATGGCCTCATATTTAGTAACAGGAAGTCTAGCAGAGTTTTTGCTGGAAGAGAATTTCTGTAACCTAAGAACAAATTCCATAATTTTCTTACAGTCATTGGGGAGCGCGGTGGCTCAGTAGGTAGAGGCGCAGGCTGCAAGCCGAGAGGTCCTCGGTTCAAATCCCACCTGCGGCAACCGCGTTGTGTCCTTGGGCAAGACACTTCATCTCCATCACCCGCGTGGGGGCACGATGACGCCGTGTACTAAGGCGTACTGCACGTCGATGGTACGTATGTCTTCAACCAATCTAACCCTACCTGTGCTGCAGTGCGGTGTTACGATGTTGGGGAGCTGGCAGCTGCTCGTCGTTGCTCGGTGGTTCTCTCCGGATACTCCGGCTTCCTCCACCTGTAAAACTGTCACGGTCATGATTAGCCATTGTGCATAAATATGTGACCTTAAACACCAATAAATAAATAAATAAATAATTACAGTCATTAGCTTTAACCCTTTACCCAACGCAGCCGATTTCAAAATTTATTATTTTAAATATAATTTTTTAAATTTTTTAAAAAAATTTCAACAAAACCATATCATTTGACCCCTCTTTGGAACGAGCTCAACGAGCTCGTTCCAAAGAGGGGTCACATGATATGGTTTTGTTGAAATTTATCGAAAAATAATATTTTTTCAGCTGCTAAATTTGCATATTACGCGGGCGGATGCGGGCGATTCGTTGGGTAAAGGGTTAAACCCCTTAGCCGACAATTCACAGAAGATACCCATTAGTATTTACTGGAAGAGAATTTCTGTAACTTAAACATGCATTGCACAATTTCCTTACTATCAGTATTAGTGGGAGATTTGTCGGCATTTTCTCTGGCAGAGAATTTCTGTAATCTAAAAATTTATTCTATGATTTTCTGCATTCAGTCAATAAGAGCGAATATTACAAAGTTTTCATTGAAAGCGAATTTCTAAAAATCAATGGCATAATTTCTGACATTAAGTCAGAAGTCTGATCGTAAACATTTTGAATATGAAGGTATATATTGTTAACCCTTTACCCAACGAATCGCCCGCATCCGCCCACGTAATATGCAAATTCAGCAGTTGAAAAAATATTATTTTTCAAAAAATTTCAACAAAGCCATATCATGTGACCCCTTCGTTGGAACGAGCTCGTTCCAACAAAGGGTCACGTGATATGGTTTTGTTGAAATTTTTTGAAAAATTTTAAAAAATGATATTTAAAATAATAAATTTTGATATCGTCTGCGTTGGGTAAAGGGTTAAACCCTAATTAATAAATAAATCAATAATAAATAAATGGATTGTTTAATATATACCCTAAAATTCCATTTTTAGCTCAACTTCACAATGTCAAGTATTTCACATATATTGTCATCAATTCCATTGGCATACCCTACAGGCCGCATCTCTCACCCAATCTTTTTCAAATTTTATTTGTAGCTTCATCGTGATGTCTAGATGGATGCTATCAAATTTGTCTGAATTTCATTGAAAAACATGGCTGCCAGCAGCCATCTTGGATTTGTCACGTAACTTGTCAACAAGTCCATTAGCACACCCTACAGACCGGTTTTCTCACCCGATTTTCTTCAAATTTTATATGTAGTTTTGGTGTCATATCTAAATGGAAGCTATCAAAATTTTCTGAATTTTGTTGAAAAACATGGCCACCAGCAGCCATCTTGGATTTGACATATAAATTGTGAACAATTCCATTAGCACACCCTATAGGCCACATCTTTCACCCAGTTTTTTTCAAATTTCATATATAAGTGCTAAGCTTATTCATTTTACAGGGATTGGTCAGCAAGTTCTCCAACTCATATTAACGCCACCTTTTTGCATGATGGCACAGTTATGTGGGGTGACCTCTGTAGTGGCAAGTTCATGGCCTCTTTCTTCTTCAATACTCCGTAGGGATCTTTAGCCTGTATGGAGTGTGTCGCTCTCTACACGGGACAGCCATTTTACGTCCCCTTGACTTGTTTCTATTTTGCAGTCATTTATAGCCATAGATGTTGAATCTGATGTTAAGCACCAATCAGTGAATGTGACTGCCACATCAAAAACAGGGGTCCACTTTAATACATACTAGCAGTGTTGTGTTTGCAGTAGTGCACCAAATATGGCACATGACTCATTACACCCCATGGTAAATCCAAAATACTGAAAGCCCACAAAATACTAGTTAACAGGGCCACCAAGAGTGAGGACAGGTTCCCGGCGCAATGTGTAGAACAGGCGTTATGTTGTGAAGTGCAGAAGGTGCAGAGTGATAAGTGGGGAGTCTTGTGGTCTTCTCCCAGAAATTCTTTTTACATTACAGTAGAACCTGTCTTGAGAGACCGCCCTTTGGGCCACACAAAAGTGGTCTCTCAAGACAGGTGGTCTCTCATAACAGGTTTCAGGTTTTCTCAATTCAGTGAATAACCCCATCTACAAAATTCAGAAATAGAGAAGAATGGATTTTTGTAATTACTTTGTAGTTGCTCTTTTGTATGAAGTTTTTGTAACAAATTGACATGGACTGTTATAAAAATTATAAAAATAAATTAGTGTTGAAAATCTTCAAGGAAGATTTTCAACACTAATTTATTTTTATAATTTTTATAACAGTCTATTTCAATTTGTAACAAAAAGATTTTCAACACAAATTTATTTTTATTCCTATCTGTCACATTTCAGGTATGTTTGAAATAGTTTAGTCAGCAATAATCCTAATCTTTTCAAAAGGGTCTTATAAGAACATTTCAATCTTTAATGAGTTAGCAATTGAAACCTAATTAAGAGCTTTTAATACTTTTAATTATGTTGGTATAACCACAATGGATTTTCCAATTCCAGAGCAGGTAAAAAGCTTTTGTCATGGTTTCACTCTTCAAAGGGGCGGTCTCTCAAGACAGGTCCATTATGACATAAAAATACAAGTTGGTACTAGGTCATAGTGGTCTCTCAAGACAGGTGGTCTCTCAAGACAGGTGGTCTCCCATAGCAGGTCCATTATAGAGTAAAACCAATCGGTGCCTGGTAGATGTGGTCTCTCAAGACAGGTGGTCTCTCAAGACAGGTGGTCTCCCATAGCAGGTCCATTATAGAGTAAAACCAATCGGTGCCTGGTAGATGTCTCTCAAGACAGGTGGTCTCTCAAGACAGTGGTCTCTCAAGACAGGTTTTACTGTAGTTCAAGGAAAAGTGTTCTCCTGCAGTTTCATGACAATATCCACTCAATTATTTCCTTAGAAATTAGGTAATTTATTACCTGTATTTCTGTGTATATGGTGCATTTTTTCTCCAAAGGTAACTGTGACCATCACGATGCAGGAAAGACCGGTGGAAAAACAACACACTGGAACAAGTAGGTTTTTGTTTCATTAACTGGTAGAGTGCTGGAAGCCCATATTTGGGCTTTATTCTGAAGTGCAGGTACCACAGCTTGAAGGCTCATATTCAGTGCATGTACTTTGTATTATGTTTGAAGTGATGTTATTTAATCTGTAAGGGTTTGTCTTGTTACAATTTATGGGAGAGTGCCCATAGGCACTCTCCCATAAATTGTAACAAGGCAAAGACATGTGTACAAGATTTGATGGTCGAAAATAATTTAGCACTCTACCAGTTAATGGAGCCTGGTCACTAATGCAACTTCGTGTTCTTGGCACCTCTACCAGCATCAGAGGCCAGTACCAAAAGTGTTCCCATGACTTTCTGTTTTTCAAAAGATTCTAGGGCAGTTGCCCCCCCCCCCCCCCTCCCAGCCCAAAACACACCCATCTATCCTAGTGCTAAACCCCTGTCTCTACTTTTGAAAATCACTGGAAACGACTAATGATGGGAAACCCTGTACCATAGACTCTTCTTTAACAGCAACCATTAAGAGCCATTATTTGTCATAGAACTTTGTTCGACTTGACAGACTCTGTAGTCTTGGAACTAATACTTTAGCATACAGCTAATAAGAGGTCTTGTGTACAATAGTGAAATTACCTTGGCAGTGGTTTCTAGTCAAGTCTTGGCTGCCTCTACAGGCACTAGAATCACAAGGTGTAGTTTGTAGTAACAATTCTGGATATTGCCCCAGATCCTTAATTATTTATTTATTTATTGGTGTTTAAGGTCTCATATTTATGCACAATAGCTAATCATGACCGTGACAGTTTTACAGGTGGAGGAGCCGGAGTACCCAGAGAGAACCACCGAGCAACGATGAGCAGCTGCCAGCTCCCCAACATCGTAACTCTGCACTGCAGCACAGGCAGGGTTAGATTGGTTGAAGACATGCGCACCATCGATGTGCAGTACGCCTTAGTACACGGCGTCATCATGCCCCCATGTGGACAATCGGGGTTAAGTGCCTTGCCCAAGGACACAACGCGGGAGTCCGAATCGATCGCTCAGAAGGTCACCCATCCGAGTACTAACCGTGATCTGACGAGAACTGGTTACCGCAACGCCACCGCGCCCCCTCCCAGATCCTTAAGGATTAACTCCCTGCATGCTGCTATTTCTGCCAGAACAGAATTTCTCTTGCCACTGAAATAAGTATAATTTAGGCACATGTAATCAAATTCCCCCACTGTAAATTCAATGGATTTTTTCACCAATAATTCATTGACTTAAATTTGGTTGAATTTTTCAGCAAATCTAGTCATGGTTGCTTAACAGCAGCCATGACTAGATTTGATGAAAATTATCTCAGCAGGTTAAGAGTTAAAAGAGATTTGGTATGTTTGCATTAGATTTATTGTGAGAACACACCTTTTAGACTTCCTTAGTTCATAAAGATTTTCTAAGTAGACATTTGCTGTTATCCTTATTTTCAAATCAAGCAAGTCACAGAGGACGGGGCCAATGAATCGTCTCAAAATGACAGGCCTTTACCCTTTACCCAACGAATCGTCTGCATCCGCCCGCGTAATATGCAAATACAGCTGCTGAAAAAATATTTTTCGAAAAATTTCAACAAAACCATATCATGTGACCCGTCTTTGGAACGAGCTCGTTCCAAAGAGGGGTCACATGATATGGTTTTGTTGAAATGTTTTAAAAAAATGATATTTAAAATAATGAATTTTGAAATTATATGCGTTGGGTAAAGGGTTATAAGCTAACATGCGACCTTGTTATATAACTTATTTATTCACACCTTTACTAGTTTCTTAGAACGGAATTTTACAGGAAGTTATTTTTTTTACAGTTGCAGTTCTCTTCTACATGTCATTTCTAATCTAAATGATTACTTGAGATAATAATAAAGTGTTTATTGTATGTTATGCAATGTAATATCAAAAATACTACTTCAGCCTGCTGTAAAATTATGCTTGTTTGTAGAATGTTTAAGAAACAAAATATACCTTGCACATTTTACCTCAAAAATGTAGATATATCATCAGTCAGTAATATATGTGCATGTGAATACTTACAAACTCGAGAACCTTGTGTCAGAGGTTTGGAGTTCGTCAGTTTACCCTTTACTGCTTCATGTATATAAAAACTGTTCATTCTCTCCTGCCACTGCCATTTGTTCAGTATAATTCAATTGTGTGAGATTTTTTATCTGATAAAGTGTAAAAAAAAATTTGAAATACCGTAGAATGTGCTCAAGGTCAAATTGCGGAAAATGTTGAGATTCAGTAAAGTAACTGCGGTTTATTATTCATTTATTTATTTATTCATTTTTCTAATTTTTTTTTCTTTTTTTGTGGGAGGGAGGGGGATGAGGGAGGCATCGTTCCAGAATTTTATGAGGGAACAAAACTATAAAACTTTCAGTTGTATTTATAAGAGTTGTATTTTCTGTCTGTTAACCCTTTACCTAACATAAAAATCAGACAACACTTGCAAACAAAATTCTTGAATAACTAATTTTTTGTCTCAAAAACATAGATTATAACCTCTCATTGGAACAAGCTTGACGAGTTCGTTCCAATGAAAGGTCATCACCTATGATTTTGAGACAGAAATTTTTAAAATAATTAAAATTTATTCACGATTTTTGTGAATAGGGCTGACCGTTTTTTACCATTATGTTGAGTAAAGGGTTAATATTCTTGATTGAAATCAATACTTTTTTACCTCTATGGAAACCCTGAGAAGTGAAGCAGTGCTTTATTTACCTATGGGCCTTAGATTCAAGGAATGGCCTGGAATATGACTGAGGGCCATTCAAGGTCTTGACATCCTGGAAAATAGGTCAGGAGGCCTTGAAAGCATTGACCCCTTACCCAACACGGACGATATCATAATTTATTATTTTAAATATCGTTTTTTTTAAATTTTTCTAAAAATTTCAACAAAACCATATCATGTGACCCCTCGTTGGAACGAGCTCGATGAGCTCGTTCCAATGAGGGGGTCACATGATATGGTTTTGTTGAAAGTTTTTGAAAAATAATATTTTTTCAACTGCTGAATTTGCATATTACATGGGCGGATGCGGCCGATTCGTTGGGTAAAGGGTTAGAGAGCAGTCCTAACCAAGCCTGAAAATAAGCAGACTTTCATCTTTTGAATGAGGTCCCCAGCAGGGTAGCATTACTAAATATACCCTATGTGAACCTCAGTTTGAGTCAAGGTCTCAGGCCTAAACTGAAAGAGGTACCCAGAGGATAAATTGGGGATTCTAGCCCACTGTTTGGGATAGCATTCAGAAAATTCACCCTCTGGTGACTCATTCTGTAAATGATAGATTACTTATTTCCAGGCTTGGTCCTAACTAGGCTTCTCTTTTATATCATCTCTTCATACACAGTTCAGAGGAGAAATAGATAGACACCAAATGGCTTAAACCCAAATCCAATAGCAACAAAATTACTTCATCGCATGAAAAACTTGGTGTAAATGTTGTTGCTAACCCTCAGGCTTGCAGCAAAATAAGAACTGTCCAAGTAGGTAATTCTCCACCTTCCTGATGAATAAACCATCTCAGCTTGAGTATAGGCATAGTTCAGACTATGACAAACAGAATTACAGAATTTGGATGGATAGTAGCATGCTCTAGGGCCACCAGTCAAATTCTATAGTGATATTATATGCTATTTGTGAGCTCGGTGGACTTTAAACTGACAGGTCCACAGTTGATACCTGCCAGGGGTAATGGCTTCCTCCACCCGTAAAACTGTCATGGTCATGATTAGCCATTGTGCATAAGTATGTGACCTTAAACACCAATAAATAAATTAATATAAATAAGGCTCCTCATACTGCTAGCATTGTATCTTTTAAAAAAAAATAATCAGTTTACAAATCACCTTTGAAAAATAATTTAGCATTCCATCAGTTAACTGTTAACCCTTAAGTCCTCAGATTAATTTTAAAGTATTTATGGCATTTTTCTGCTTACCTAGTTATTGATGACTTGGCAGTGGTTCTACATCACTGCTGGCTGCCTGTACAGGCAGCCAGCAGTGATGTAGAACCACTGCCAAGGAAAATTCAGTCTACACACAAGAGTAATAAAAAAGATTACACAAGGGGCACCTGCTTCAATGCAATATAAAAGTGGCGGTTTGGGGCTATATGGGGGCTTAAGGGTTAAAAAGAATAAGCATATATTGTTATAACCCCTCAAGATTTCTCTAACCATTTTTCTTTGTTTGCTAAGGGTTAGCTAAACTGCCCAGGATCCTTCAAGCAGGATAAAAAATCAGTAATACTTCTAACACACAAAATCTAAACACTGCTGATCCTTAGAAACTTTGCATCCGGAACATTGCGTATAACCCCTTATCTAGCTTGTTTCAGTTCATAAGCTTTGTGTTCCAGTGGGGCTCATAAGCTTTGTGTTTGAAGCATAGGAAGAAAAAAAATTCAGGTGACAAATTTTATGTATTGAAGTGGGTGATTTAGGTAAATATAAATGAATGGAAGTATATAAGCTGATTTCTGTCAGCAATAATGAGCATTGTTGTTTTTTAGGAAAAGAAATGAAAATGTTTTTAAAAAAATTATGTAGTTTATATGTATATAGGGCTAGATAGATTTGATTGTCTTGTTTTATGAAGATTTGATGGTTAATATGTTAACCCTTTACCTACACCCCTATAAACCAAAACACCCCCTTGTGGGAATTCCAGGAAGTAGGGCAGTGCTTGTTTCCTGCTGTAAACAAGTTCCGGTTTACCAGTAGAATAGGACCTGACAGCCAATGTCTGGGATGGAAGTTCTCTAAAGTGGTAGAGTGGAACCCTGTTAATTGAATAGCCACTTTACCAATGAAAATTATTCAATTAACAGGAGAATTCAATTAACAGAGATGTGTCACTTTCTTGTATTCTAGAGATAAACTTAGCATTTATTCTATTATATCTTGTTTGACAGAGCTCCATGAGCTCTGTCAAACAAGATATAATAGATTAAATGCCTGTATTGATTGTACCAAGGCCAGATAGGTGTATAAACAAAGGAAAACTGGGGAGAATCAGGGTAATTTCTTGATAAGTTACAAGATTTTTTATTCAATTAACAGGAGTTTACTCTATAACCTATATTCAATTAACAGGTCAAATTTGTACTGGAGGTATGGTAAATGGTTTTGTGTTGGGAAATTATATTCAATTAACAAGTAGGTAGAGGTGCAGGCTAATTGAATAAAAAATCTTTCAACCTCTCGAGAAATTACAATGATTCTCCACAGTTTTCCTTTGTTTATATACCTATTTGGCCACAGTACATCCAATAGACATTTAATCTATTATATCTTGTTTCACAGAGCTCATAGAGCTCTGTCAAATAAGATATAATAGAATAAATGGTAAGTTTATCTCTTGAATACAGGAAAATGACACAATCCCTGTTAATTGAATACTCCTGCTAATTGAATAATTTTCATTGGCAAAGTGGCTATTCAGTTAACAGGGTTCCACTGTACTTAGAAAAATTGTTTCAGTAAAAATGTATGGAAATCGATACGAAATCATTCCATGTTGATCTGAATTTCAATCATTGATCTTAGATTTTTTAAGTCACTCAGTTGTGAATTATTCATTCCCCATGGGAACCTCTGGTAAACAAGCAGTTTTACTTGACCCTTTACCTAACATGAAAGGTGGTCGACACTTGCAAACAAAATTCCTGAATAACATTTTTTTTTCATTTTTTTGCATCAAAAAAATAGCTTATGATGCCTCATTGGAACGAGCTTGATGAGCTTGTTCCAATGATGGGTCATAAGCTATGTTTTTAAGGCTAAAAATTGAACAATAATGAAAATTCAATGGTGATTTTTGCGAATAGTACTGGCCAGTTTTGGACGTTACGTTGGGTAAAGAGTAATAGAATAGCACCCAGTATCTATTATTTTAGAGGAAATCCTCTAAAATGGGCATCATGGGTATAAACGATTGGCTAAACTTGACTTTATGTCCATGTTGTTGTCATCTGAGGGTTTCTTTGGGTTTTGCCAAGAACTCTCTACTCATTTTGAGAAGAAAAACATCTATCTGTAAAGTGAATAATTGTACAGCTGTTCTAACTTCTAAGATTATTTCAGGACAGTTAACCCTTTGAACCCGAGGGGCCATTTTTCCCATCCAGGAACATGATACATGATAATTTCATTAAGTAGGGTAGCTGTTAAATGAATGTGTAGGGTGGACCAATCAATATTTTCAGTGTGCAGCCCTTAGACTGCACAATGAAAATATTACTTGTCTACCCCAAATAATGAATATGGACTCTTCCAGTTGCTGTCATTGAACTGACATGGACGATACTACCAGGACTGAAAGGGTTAAATCATTGACAAAATACGAAACTTGTGCTCTGGATGGACATACTGAGAAAAGGGTACCCTGGGAAGTGAAGCAGTGCTTGTTTACTCTGGTAAACCAGCTCTGTTTTAATTGTAAAATTGGACCTGGTCACCAATGCCTGGGGTGGAAGTCCTCTAAAATGAGCAACCTGGGCATAAGCAAATGGCTCAACTTCACTGCATATCCATGTTGCAGTCATGATTGGCTTTTGTGCAGAAATATGTGACATTAACTGTTGAGTGCTAGAAGCCACTATCATGGCTCTATTGAAAAGTGTGGAAAGCCACTTCAGTGGCTTTACACTGTTTGTATAGGCTTGTTGTTTTCTGGACAGCGGAAAATAAATACTTATATAAACTTGTTTGTTACAATTTATTGGAGAGTGCCAACTGGCACTCTCCAATAAATTATAACAAAACAATTGTTAATGAACAAATATTTGGAAACTAAGGCTTTCTTTGCTGGTTGCATGGCACCTTTGAAAAAAAATACATTTCAAATCACCTTTGAAAAATAATTTAGCACTCAACCAATTAACCCTTCACCCAACGCAGACGATTTCAAAATTTATTATTTTAAATATCATTTTTAAAATTTTTTCAAAAAAATTCAACAAAACCATATCATGTGATCCCTCATTGGAACGAGCTCGACGAGCTCGTTCCAACGAGGGTTCACATGATATGGTTTTGTTGAATTTTTTTGAAAAATACTATTTTTTCAACAGCTGAATTTGCATATTACATGGGCAGATGTGGCCGATTCTTTGGATAAAGGGATAAACTCTTTGTTTTTCCCAAAATGTTCAAGATGTGGATCAGCAAATTTTACCCATAATACAAGTGGGAATTCAACCAATTCAATCTTGAGCTCTGTCAAACAAGATTGAATTAATTGATTCCTTGTTGTATTATGGGGAAAATTATCATGTTGAAATTTTATTCATTCATTTATTACTGATTATGAGTAAGGTCGCCCTTCAGTATCTATCGCTATAACTCGTCGAACTCATTCCAAAGAGGGGCCACATGATATGGTTTTGTTGAAATTTTTCGAAAAATAATATTTCTTCAGCTGCAGAATTTGCAGATTACACGGGCAGTTGCAGGCGATTCGTTGGGTAAAGGGTTAAACACCAAGAAATAAATGAATGGATTAGGTGAAGGGTTAACTAAAATCATAATGATTTGTAAGGTAGACAGTGTGTGTAACTTTACCCATCGATTTCAGTTTCAGGTCCATTTTCAAAGTAGAGCTAAAATACAAATAGTTATATATGTGAGGAATAGAAATTATTTATTATGCTGAATATTAAATCATTGCTGTTGATTGTCATTAATGTTTGTGCTCAATGTATGTGTACTAGAGTTTTTGTTCATATCGTATAAAAATAAGAAGATTGCTTATAGTATGAGTAAATAGTGTTCAACCGATTACCAAAAATGGTCGTTGACCAATTACCGGTTATTTGAGCTCATAATCGGCTGATTCCGATGCCGATTCCAATTGTAATACCGTGCACTAGGACAAGTCGAGGCTCGAAAGAACTACATTAAACTGAACATTAAACTTCGTTGCCTGGGATCGAACTAAAATTACCAGTCGTGCACACTTGGGCGGTAAACGTGGCTCTCAGAGCCACGTTTACGACCCAAGTGCGTGCGACTGGTAATTTTACTTCTGCCTGAGTCAATGGAGTGTAACCATCATTTTTCCGGTATTGACTAGCGATTTCACTCAGTTGTAAGCTTTGCATGTCGTTTAACTTGTATACCCTATAAATGGGCTTCTAGAGAGATTAAGAATACACATTGTGGTTGTTTCTCAACTTTATTGAATGGTATCATTGGCATCATTTTACATTAACAGTGTGAACAATTGCAGAAGATAACAAAATGCGGTTAATGAATGATCTCAAAATGCTTGGCAACAATCGGTTGAACCGATATTCCAGGAGCTGTTGCCGTTGTCATCCGATTGCCCATAATTGGCCGATTGTGGTGGCTGGTTCCGATCATCGGTTGAACACTATGAGCAAATAAGAAGATTGCTTATAGTATGAGCAAATAAGTAGATTGTTTATAGTATGAACAAATAAGAAGATTGCTTATAGTGTGAGCAAATAAGAAGATTGCTTATAGTATGAGCAGATAAGAAGATTGCTTATAGTATGAGCAAATAAGAAGATTGCTTATAGTATGAGCAAATAAGAAGATTGCTTATAGTATGAGCAAATAAGAAGATTGCTTGTAGTATGAGCAAATATTAAGAAGATTGCTTATAGTTTGAGCAAATAAAAAGATTGTTTATTGTATGAGCAAAAGGATTCCTTAAGTTTTATTAAGTATTCACAATCCTCTGCCTTCTTTCTCAACACAGTAATTACATGTGTGAACCTTTCTACGATGAATTTCTTACATGAAGATTCTTAATCTGTTTTAAAAGTATTGAAATTTGTGACAAAAAGTCTTGAAAAGTATGGGAAAATGTAAGTTAAGCCTTGGTGGTATTTAAAAAGTATGGAAATTAATTTATTATGAAAAAAAATACCTTTAAAATGTCTTGTGATTTAATAGTCATTGTCTAATAACCCAAAATGGTGAACTTGCAAACTTTTTGCAATTAACAATAGAATATGCCTGAGCTGTTTTGGGTTTGGAAAGTTGGCTGACATGTTGAGTTTTTTTTGGCAGTAAGTGTCAGAACTCTGTGTAACATAAGGGTGTGAACAAGCAATTGTGATTGTGTCAGGGGTGGACTGGGACAAAAGAAATGTACCAAGGGGACCTGGACCTGGACAAAATTTTTGATACAGTGGAACCCACTTAACTGGATATCTCTTAACTGAATAACCCTGTTAATTGAATATAATTTCCCAACACAAAACCATTTACCATACCTCCAGTACAAATTTGACCTGTTAATTGAATATAGGTTATAGAGTAAACTCCTGTTAATTGAATAAACAATCTTGTAACTTATCGAGAAATTACCCTGACTCTCCCCAGTTTTCCTTTGTTCACAGACCTATTTGGCCTCAGTATATCCAGTATAGGCATTTAATCTATTATATCTTGTTTGACAGAGCTCATGGAGCTCTGTCAAATAAGATATAATAGAATAAATGCTAAGTTTATCTCTAGAATACAGGGAAGTGACAATCCCTGTTAATTGAATACTCCTGTTAATTGAATAATTTTCATTGGCAAAGTAGCTATTCAATTAACAGGGTTCCACTGTATTTTGAACTGAAAAATGCTGCTTCCTTACATCTGAATGATCAATGACAGTCCACATAGAGGACATTTTGATGGCATTTTTGTGACATCTTTGTTGTTCATTTTGACAAGAATGGTTGCACCAGTGAGGGCCCTGGACTCATCTTGCTGATCATAGTTTGGCCCAATGGAAGAAAAGTTTGATTTTTTTAACCAAACGAAAGCTGTTTCTTTGCATCTGACCAATCAATGGCAGTCTAGACTGCTGGTATATCGAAATGCCCTCTGTGTGGACTAACAATGGCAGACTAGACTGGTGGTATGGTGCCAACGGCCGTCCACATAAAGGGCATTTTGATGAACCAACAGTCTATGCAATCAGATTCACTTCGCCTTTTGGTCATTTCCACAAAATTCCATGCACCAACAGGTATTGTACTATATCAATTGTGGAGGCCCTTGGGGGACCCAATAGGGGGTGGGAGGGGGGGGGGGGGGGGGGGTTACTGGGAAATGCCCCAGTGGACCATACAGCCAGTCTGCCTCTGGACTGTGTGAGGCAGTGGCCCTGAATAAGGGAGAAAATGGCTTTTAACTCTTTACCCAACGCAGACGATTTCAAAATCTATTATTTTAAATATCATTTTTTTAATTTTTAAAAAAAAAATCAGCAAAAACATATCAAGGGACCCCTCTTTGGAACGAGCTCAATGAGCTCATTCCAAAGAAGGGTCACATGATATGGTTTCGTTGAAATTTTTCGAAAAATAATATTTTTTCAGCTGCTGAATTTGCATATCACACGGGCGGATGCAGGTGATTCTTTGGGTAAAAGGTTAATGTGAAGGCCAAAAATTTCTGACAGAAAGTATTGAGACAAAAGTATTGCTCCAGGTTCAAGGTTTCAAATATTTTCAGGTATGGCATGCATTACCATGTTCTTGATATCTGGTAATGTAAACTGATTATTGGTACAGAAGAGTAGCAACCAAACATTAAAGTACGAAAATACTTGTTAAAAACATTATGTCAGTTTTGTTTTTGTTTTAAGCTTATATTTAAGCTTCCTCAAGAATGGGCATGATATAGCTACAAATGCTGAAAGTGGCAATAAACACCAATAAATAAATAAACACCAATAAAATAAAAAAATTTAGAGTTGTGGAATTTTTATTTGTATATCATTAGATCTCGACTTCACTGTTATGGCAATTCCTTCTCTAAAAGCTTAATCCTTTTACCCACGAAGACGATATCAAAATTTATTATTTTAAATATAATTTTTAAAAGTTTTCAAAACATTTCAACAAAACCATATCATATGACCCCTCATTGGAACGATGAGCTCATTCCAGAGGGGTAACATGATATAAATTTGTTGAAAAATAATATTTTTTCAGCTGCTGAATTTGCATATGTGGCCAATTCGTTGGGTAAAGGGATTATAAGCAACATTAGCTTGGGGTCTAGCTCGAGTGTGCAAACAAAGATTAAATCTGGTAGTCTAGAACACCAACCAAAACGCCCCAGAGGAGAACCTCTAGAATCTGCCGACGACACACTTAATTGGTAGATGCAATTCATAAACAATTCTACAGAAGCATTATGGGGTGCAGTTGCGTTGCGGTAACCGGTTCTCGTCAGATCACTGAAGTTAAGCAACATCGAGCCCGGTTAGTCCTCTGATGGGTGACCATCTGAGCGATCGATTCGGACTCCCACGTTGTGTCCTTGGGCAAGGCACTTAACCCCGATTGTCCACATGGGGGCACGATCACGCTGTGTACTAAGGCATACTGCACGTCGATGGTGCGCATGTCTTCAACCAATCTAACCCTGCCTGTGCTGCAGTGCGGAGTTACAATGTTGGGGAGCTGGCAGCTCTTCATCATTGCTCGGTGGTTCTCTCTGGATACTCCGGCTTCCTCCACCCGTAAAACTGTCACGATCATGATTAGCCGTTGTACATAAGTATGTGACCTTAAACACCAATAAATAAATACAGGAGCATTAGAAATCTATCATAGATGCTGAAATTGACTTCAAACACAGATAAATAAATTAATTTATGGGAAGTTCTGTTGAACTTCTGATAAATTCCTTCGTGTCTATCAATGCGGAAAGATAGAATTTTTTGTGTTTTCCAAGTGCTTTTATAGATTTATCGACGATAATAAAATTAGACGAAAATATTAAACGGGCTTGATCCGTGTGATCAGTTGTGTGAACATGATCACCTAGTTCAATTGCCATCGCCATACTGGGCAGACAAGCAAACTTTTAGAAGTTATTTGAAATAAAAAATAATTTGAAACTCTAAGTTGTTTAACCCTTTACCTAACGAATCGCCGCATCCGCCCGCGTAATATACAAATTGAGCAGTTGAAAAAATTAAATTTTTCAAAATAGTTCGACAAAACCATATCATGTGACCCCTCATTGGAACGAGCTCATCGAGCTCGTTCCAATGAGGGGTCACATGATATGGTTTTGTTGAAATTATTTGAAAAATTAAAAAAAATTATATTTAAAATAATAAATTTTGATATCGTCTGCGTTGGGTAAAGGGTTAACCCTTACCTACGTTGAGTCTCATATGATTTTATCAGGGAAGAATTAGTTTGCCGTTAATTAGAAGAGACCTGCTATATTTTTTGTAATCAATCCTCTTCTTTGTCTGATTATCATACTATTCTTCTGGTATAAGGGAGGTAACTCTTCATTCAGTTTTTCAATCTGCATTGAGTTGGAATTAACTATTCTGTTTCTTCCCATGTCATCTCCAATTGGTATCACAGCACTAAATATTTTCCCACAGGCAACCATTTTAACGATTATGTGAAAAAGAATTATGATCGCATCATTTAAATTGCATATTCAAATACCTACTTGAAGAAGTGATGAACCATCCTTGGACCCATTTTTTATAGGAATTTCCAACAAAAATACACAAATCGTTAACAGCATTTTTAGTCCCAGATAATACTCAGAGTATCTTTTTCTTGTGGAATATTCAGTATTGATGTTAAAACCTGATAAAATGCTTTGACAGTTTTCTCAAGCAATACGTTTTTTCTAGGAGTTTTATTTTTGAACATTCCATCATATCCACGTACAACATTTCAAGGTAGATAACTCCCAACAAAATATTTAGTACAGTGATTCCAAATATGCACTTGAATTTGTGTAAACTATTCTTCAAGTATAAGGGAGGTAACTCTTCATTCAATTTTTCCATCTGCATTGAGGAATGTGACACCTGTTTCTTCCAGTGTAATCTCTCATTTTTGCCCTTTAATTTGCGTAAACCTTCTCATGAATTTATCAAGAGATGAAACACTGCTTTTCTGCTGTTATAAACTTATACATGTACTAACTTTATTTTTTCTAGTACAATGAATTATTAGCTTGTAGAATATGTGAGCTACTTCTCAATTTAACATTTCACCCACTATCAGATAAATGCGTTCAGCACTGCACACACTATTCTAACATTTTTTCTTCTTCTGTTTTTACAATTTTCTTCTTCCAAGACATCTCACATTCAGCTCATTCCATTGAGGTCTCATTAGCTAGTTTTTTTGAATTCTCATAATTAAAGATTTCAGATAATTTTTGTATTTAACTTGTACAGTGCTAGACTTTACTAGGCAGAATTGTTCACATGGGTTTTGTTTTGTTTCACTCTATTGGAGAGTGCCTGTGGGTACTCTCCATTAGACTGAAACAAGATAAATCCAAATGGACAAAATAGCCTTGCTTCTAACTGAATCCAAAGCACATCCACATACTTGGAAGTATTTTAGTTATAGAACTTGCACTTGCAGTAAAGCCCAAATATGTGCAACTAACCAGTTAACCCTTTAAACAACGCTGACGATATCAAAATTTATTTTTTTTAATATCATTTTTTCAAATTTTTCCAAAAATTTCAACAAAACCATATCATATGACCCCTCGTTGGAACGAGCTCGATGAGCTCGTTCCAACAAGGGGTCACATGATATGGTTTTGTTGAAATTTTCGGAAAAATAATATTTTTCAACTACTGAATTTGCATATTACGCGGGCGGATGCATGCAATTTGTTGGGTAAAGGCTTAATAATTGTAAATGCCATATTACGTTCCAATAAAACTAAAATCCTCGCCCTCTGATTGAATGAGAGCTCGGAAGTTTTTTCTATGTTTACAGCTCAAGTGTCATATGTTCCCATTCATTGTCACCACACAAAATATTTGAAATGAGGTTGCCTGTTTTGCAGTTATTTCATCAATGGGGTGACTTGCAAACCGTTTCATTTTTCTAGTTTTTTCGTTCATTCAGTAGATTATGTTCTGAATGAAGTGTCGTTTAAATTACAAATCAGTTTAGGATTTGAACTAAGATTGAGTGACCTTGACCTTTATGTGCTTCATCGATTATTTGTCCAGTGATGTCGTGGGGGTGCACATGAAGTTTAATTACTAAACTTATTGCTAAAAGTTGCCGCGTTCATTTTCCGATGTGTGGTTTGGGCTATGGGTAGAAATTTTTTGGAACATGTACGTTATTGTGATGAATTGATGGTAATATGATCTGAGGTTTGCAGCTCCGAGAGTATGTTCAACCTTGATGCTTCAATAACTTATAATGTTAGGTGTAAAGGGTTGAAATTTGTGGTCGTAAGCAAACGTGAAACTGAAGTCAACATCTGGGTGATATAAAAGAGTTGTCCCTCCTTTGAGCATTGAGGATACAATTTACATGCAGTGTTTGGAAAGAGCTTTCTGTATCTTTTTCTGTATCTTGCGGCATATCATCAGATTCTTTTCATTGAAATCCAGATCTGCCCAGTTTAGTTGTGATGTCATCATATTAACCCTCTTCAAAATACCCAAATTATCAGTCGTATTGTATGCCTTCTGTGAGGTAAATAAGGTACACACTCTCCTGTTTACTGGTAAAATAGGACTCAGATCAAAAAGCTAGCAGTTAAATATAAACCTGGATCATTTGCATTGTGTCCTTGGGCAAGACAGACACTTGTTCCTGATTTCCCAAGTGGGAGCATGGAGGCACTGTGTACTATGGCAGTACACTTACCTTCAGCTGTTAACCCTGTTGGTACCAGGATAGTGTCATTTCCTCTGTGGTTCTCCCCTGGTGCTCCGGGTTCTTTTGGATGTTGAAAGTGTCATTAGACCTCAATAACCACTGTGAGAACCCTGGGAAGTTAAGCAGTGCTTATTTAACCCTTTTCCGAACATAACGGCCAAAACCAGCCAGTGCTATTCTCAAAAAACGCCAATTAATTTTCATTATTTTTTCATTGTTTGTCTCAAAAACATAGATTATGGCCCCTCAGTGGAAGGAGCACTTTGAGCTTGTTCCAATGAGAGGTCATAACCTATGTTTTTGAGACAAAAAATGAAAAAAATTAGTCATTCAAGAATTTTTTTTAAAGTTAAAGTGTCGGCTGCTTTTCGTGTTAGGTAAAGGGTTAATGTGGCAAACATGCTCGGTCTTACTGGTAAAATAGGACCTGGTAGTGAAGCAGTGCTTGTTTACTGAGGACCTGGTAGTGAAGCAGTGCTTGTTTACTGTGATTTTGTAAAAATGTCAGACAAGCTCTGTTTTACTAGTAAAATAGGACCCAGTCACCAATGTTTGGGGTGGAAGTTCTCAGAAATGGGCAACATTGGTATACATTATTGACTAAACATGACTATATCTTCATGTTGCAGTCACGATTAGATATTGTGGAGAAATATGTATGCTTAAACATCCTTGACTGCTAGAGTGCTAAATCATTTTTGGCCATCAAATCTTGTACACATGTCTTTGCCTTGTTACAACTTATGGGAGAGTGCCCATACTCTCCCATAATTTGTAACAAGGTAAACCCTAACAGACTAAATAGTATCACTTCAATGATAATACAAAGGACATGCATTGAATATGAGCCTTCAGTTTGTGGTACCTGCACTTCAGAATAAAGCCCTAATATGGGCTTCCAGCACTCTACCAGTTAAATACACAGCACCAATGTCTTTTCCAAAACGATATATAAACTGCATTTTTAGCTCCGTACATCCATCAGTATGTTCCTCTGTCCATCCACAATTCCATTAGCACATCCTACAGGCGGGAGCGCGGTGGCTCAGTTGGTAGAGGTGCAGGCTGCAAGCCGAGAGGTCCTCGGTTCGAATTCCACCTGCGGCAACCGTGTTGTGTCCTTGGGCAAGACACTTCATCTCCATTGCCCGCGTGGGGGCACGATGACGCTGTGTACTACGGCGTACTGCACGTCGATGGTGCGCATGTCTTCAACCAATCTAACCCTGCCTGTGCTGCAGTGCGGAGTTACGATGTTGGGGAGCTGGCAGCTGCTCGTCGTTGCTCGGTGGTTCTCTCCGAGTACTCCGCCTTCCTTCACCCATAAAACTGTCACCTTCATGATTAGCCATTGTGCATAAGTATGTGACCATAAACACCAATAAATAAATAATAAATTGAACTGGCAAGGAAGATACCACAAGAGTTGAAAGGGTTAAGAAGGCAGTATAGATTTAGACAGTGTGTGATCCTTAACTGCTAGGATGCTAAATTATTTTTGACCATCAAATCTTGTACACGTGTCTTTGCCTTGTTACAACTTATGGGAGAGTGCCTATTGGCACTCTCCCATAAATTGTAACAAGGCAAACCCTTAACCCTTTACCTAACGAATCGCCCGCATCCGCCCGCGTATTTTGCAAACTGACCAGTTGAAAAAAATATATTTTTAAAAATATTTCAACAAAACCATATCATGTGACCCCTCATTGGAACGAGCTCGATGAGCTCGTTCCAGTGAGGGGTCACATGATATGGTTTTGTTGAAATTTTTTGAAAATTTTTTAAATATTGTAATTAAAATAATAAATTTTGATATTCTCTGCGTTGGGTAAAGGGTTAAAGACTAAATAATATCACTTCAAAGATAATACAAAGCACATCCACTGAATATGATCCTTTAAGCTGTGGTACCCACGCTTCAGAATAAAGCCCAAATATGGGCTTTCAGCACTCTACCAGTTAAATAAACAAATGAATGCTGTGGTTTCATTCTGCTTGACACCTCTCACTTTTTTGTCTGTCCAGTCCAAATGTAATTTATTTTTTTTTAGTTTGGTATGTCCTTCAAGATGTATGAAACTAAAAAAATAGATTACTGCGACATGGGTATAAACGATTGACTAAACGTGACTTTATCTCCATGCTGTGGTCACGATTTGCCATTGTGCAGAAATACGTGACCTAAAATATCATTAAATAAATAAATAAACCTTATTAAACAAAGAAACGAATACCAGTTAAATCACATCTCAAATCCCATGCATGTCAGGTATTTACGTGGGTTCTTTAAATATTAAGAAAATTACTTACAGTACTGTCGCTGTGGATTGGTCGTAAACCACACATGGGCAGTGATGTCCCCACATGCGTTTAAAAGGGAAAAGAATATCATCATCACTAAAAATTTAATTAATGAAGCACCGGGTTATACCCGGTGCTTCATTAATTAAATTTTTGATGATTATTCCTGCAATAAGTGCTCAGAGTCAAATATTATTGTGACCGTGGAAATACTGCCCACCCGTGGAAAGTGACCAGTCCATGGTGACTGTAATGTATATACTGTGACACTCAAATCAGCTTCACTTACACAAAGTAAAAAGTCATGTAGGTCGATTTTCTTGTTTATTTCTTATTAGTCAAAGTAATAGAAAATCCAGATTAGACAATTTTCAGTAGTATTTTTAAACTTTTTCAGTGACGTTTATTTTCTATTTGATTTTAGAAACTTTTCTTGGCAAATAATATTTTAAAATATTTTTTTTTATTGTTTTGCAGTGTTTGAATTTTTTATATTCGTTTTTTGCCTATTTGTCTCATCTTGTACGCTTCCAGTGTATTCTGCATGGCTTTTTACCTTTTCTTTTTTTATTTCTCTATATAATTTAGCATTAGAAACTTTGACAAAATCAGACTCCAGTGTTTATTCAGTTTTGCTTTAAGAATAGACCAAAATTTAGTAGCAGTGAAACCTATCTCACTGCACACAGGATGTGAGATTTGAGAGATCTAGTAAACCTGTGTGACAGATAAAACATGACGATTACACTTAAGGTGTGAACTGTAATAAAAATGCCGCACTAGATCTGCTGTGACAGAGGGCATCAATACTGATTATGTAAAAAAAATGTGGGATAAGATAAGAAGTCAAAAATGTGGGATGAGATAAGAAGTCAGAAATGTGGGATGAGATAAGAAGTCAGAAGTGTGGGATAAGATAAAAAGTCAGAAATGTGGGATAAGATAATAAGTCAGAAATGTGGGATAAGATAAAAAGTCAGAAATGTGGGATAAGATAAAAAGTCAGAAATGTGGGATAAGATAATAAGTCAGAAATGTGGGATAAGATACGAAGTCAGAAATGGGGGATAACATAAAAAGTCAGAAATGTGGGATAACAGTCGATAAGATAAGAAGTCAGAAATGTGGGATAAGGTAAGAAGTCAGAAATGTGGGATAGCATAAGAGGTCAGAAATGTGGGATAGCATAAGAAATCAGAAATGTGGGATAAGATCAGAAATCAGAAATGTGGAATAAGATAAGTCAGAAATGTGGGGTAGCATAAGAAGTCAGAAATGTGGGATAAGATAAGAAGTCAGAAATGTGGGATAAGATAAGAAGTCAGAAATGTCGGATAAGATAAGAAGTCAGAAATGTTGGATAAGATAAGAAGTCAGAAAAAATCATCCTTACTTTTTGTATTAACTGGAGGAGTATTAAATATATTTGGGGGGGTGGGGGGAGGGTCACCAAAATTTGTCCACATGTATCTGTCTTGTTACAATTTATGGGAGAGTGCCTCCAGGCACTCTCCCATAAATTATAACAAGACAAATCCATACAGACTAAATAATGTCCTATCAAAGATTGAGAGGAGTGCAGTTGCTCAGTAGTTAGAGATAGAGGTTGCGAGCCTACAGGTCATGGGTTTGATTCCCACCTGCAGCAACCATGTTGTGTCCTTAGGCAATACATTTAATCTCAATTGCTCATGTGGAGGCACGGTGGCATTGTGTACTAAGGGGTACTGCACATCGATGGTGCACTTGTCATCAACCAATGCTAACCTGACTTGTGTGAACTTAGTACATTGGGGAGTCTCGTTCCAATGAGTGGTCACAACCTATGTTTTGGAAGCAAAAAATGAAAATATTAAAAAAAAAATTAAATGGCGATTTTCATGTATAGTGCTCCTCGGTATTGGCCATTACGTTAGGTAAAGGGTTAAATGAATCCCAATTTTTGGGTCATGACGATGTATTATGCACCAAGTAACAAAAGAAAAGAGCACACTGCGGCTGTAATTTATGCAGAGCTAATAAATTTGCTCCATTGGTGAATACTGAATGGTGATTGGTCCAGGGAGCACGAACCTCTCAGAGAACACCAGGTTTTTCCAAACAGTAGAAATAAATAGGATTTATGCTGAATACATTCACACTGTTACTAAAACCCACTGCCAAATATTCGTCCCTTGTTACCTAATAAAAAATAATTGGCTGTTCACACAGAAATGATATCTCAACTGGAATGAATTAGCAGATTTTGATCGCTCTCTTAGCAGAACTGAGGCGCGCTGTTGTTGGCTCGCAAGAAGTTAACATTGCGGGTGCCATAGCGCACAAGAGCGATAGCGCGCCTCAAAATCGAAAGACAGGGAGCATGGTGACTCAGTGGTTATGGCATTGGACTTCAAACAGAAGAGGACAGACTACATTGTGTCCTTGGGCAAGGCACTTAATTTTGATTGCCTACATGAGGGCACTGTGACACAGTGTACTAAGACATATTGGTGCACTTGTCAACGAGTGCTCATTTGGCTTATGAGGAGTTAGTATGTTGAGGGGTCTGATTGCCTACACGAGGACACTGTGACACAGTGTACTAAGGCATATTGGTGCACTTGTCGTCAACGAGTGCTAATTTGGCTTATGAGGAGTTAATATGTTCTGGAGTCTGATTGCCTATATGAGGGCACTGTGACACAGTGTACTAAGGTATATTGGTGCACTTGTCGTCAACGAGGAGGAGTTAGTATGTTGAGGAGTCTGACAGTATCTTGCCGCTGGTCTGTGGTTCTCTCCAGTGTTCCAACATCCTCCACCCATGAAACTATCTGGCATGAGGTGACCCTGGCTCTTGACAGTGTAGTTAATTGGTTGAGTGCTAGAAGCCACCATCAGGGCTTTCAAAAAAATGAGGGTACCAGTCCAAACACCAACATTTCCCTTGCTTCTGTTTTATATTCAGTCAACCGCAAATAATATTTTGTTTATATAAATTTAAATTTGTTTTATCACAAATTATTGAAGAGTGCCTGTGGGCACTCTTCAATAATTTGCAATAAAACAAATTTTGATGAACAAATTCAGACCACCAAAAATAATGTAGCCCTCAACCAGTTAAAACCACAATAAAAAACAACATGTTAAGCAGTAAAACTTGTTTCATCACTAAGAGCAGATATTTATTATGAATGATCATGTTTTTTATTATACGCTAAAGGATAAAGAAGAAAGTGCGGAAGATAGAAATCGTATCCCCCACTGTGAAGATATAGAAATTTTCACTTTCTCGGTATCAATCAAAATGGCAGCTTTCAAAGCATCACTTCAAGGTGAATACAAGCCAAATTACCACTGGAAATTATCAATTTGTTCTAAAAACGTATAATGAAAAGAAAATCTAGTGTTTTTGAGTGGATATTGATCATTTCCAGCAATAATTCAACACGTATTCACCATGAATTGATGCATGAAACCCGCTATCCAAACATGGCCTGAAAGTTTGTAATATAAGTTTTTGGTTTGGTACGTCCTTTCAAAGGACGTACCAAACCAAAAACCTCTATTACAGACTTTCAAATCATGTTTGGACTAGAAACCCGCCAACTGAATCAGATCGCAAGATGCTATCTGTTCTGAGTATCAATCAAATCACTTCCATGTATCAATGCACTGTTTACGTTCATGCATCAATTCAAGATTGAAAACAATCAGATTCTTACAAAAAGCATTTAATAAAAAGAAAATCTAGTGTTTTTAAGTGGATACCGAACATTATCTCACTTGTGACCGAGACAAATTACTATTTTCGCTTGCGATAAAATAAACATTTGTCTCGGTGACTCATAAGATAATTGTCGGTATCCACTCAAAAATACTAGATATCCTCTATTTAATTGTTGATTCTGTGAAGTATGTTTGATTGGTAACACGGTTTAGTACAATTGTCTCATATTAACCCTTTACCAAACACAGTCTGTCAACAACAGCGAGAATATTTTTATCAAAGTTCATTTTTTCTCCAAACCATAGCTAAGGACCCTTCTTTGGAAAATTGAGCTTGTTGGATCATGAGTTGTGGTTAGGAAGGATAAAATGAAACAAAACTTGAGGGTACAGTACAAGTCAAAATTAGTTGTAGGATAACCACTATAAACTATGTATCTTTCTCTTTATACACTGATAAGACCAGAAGCTGACATTATTTTCTGGAAAGCTCTCACTGAGAGCTTTCCAGAAAATGATGTCAGACTCTGATCTTATCAGTGCAGGAGCAGCAGCATACTTCGTTTATTGCGGGGATGCTACAACTTATTTTGACGAGTACTGTAATTCTTTTGTAAATTATTGAAATGATACAATAATTTTGTTATGTAAGGGATTAATAGAATTTTAGCACAGTTCAGTACATTATCTTCATATTTTATTGTATTCAAGTCATTTGATGTCATTTCAAGACATGACTAGGCCTTGAAAATAGGACACATTTGCGATAGTGGTATAATGACTGGAGAGTATTTGTTGGGATTATTTATGCCAAACAGCATGCTAATGTTGAAACAATCATATAACCCTTTGATACTTTTGTATGTCTTATGACGTACGAAATCAAACAGCGCGTTGATACTTTGTGGTCATTTGTTTTGTTATTATTTTTCAATTTTTTTTAAGTTTTAACCTCAATTCCTGTCCCAAATAGTACTCGGTGACAACCGTTGAGGAGCCAAATGTTATCGCAGCTTAAAATACTAATATAACTCTGCTGTCAAGACTTCTTAACTGGTTGAGTGCTGGAAGCCATTTTTTTCAAAGATACCAAGCTACCTCCTAGAGTACCCTTAGTTTAGCAATATTTTGTTCATAAATAATTGTTTTGTTACAATTTCTTGGAGAGTGTCAATTGGCTCTCTCCAGTGAATTGCAACCAACCATTTTTATATAAAAAAGAAATTTCTTCTGTTGAGCCAACATCAAGCTATTGCATACAGTGTAAAGCCACTAAAGTGACTTCCAGCAATTTTCAATAGAGCCATGATAGTGGCTTCTGGCACTCAACCAGTTAATTGGGCCTGATGATCAGCACCTGTCTCCCATGAACGACTGCTGACAACTTCTTAGAATGTTTTCACCCAAATGCTGGAAATGATACAAATTATTGGGTGTCTTCCCACTAGACCAATTCCATTTAGACCAATTCCCTTTAGGCCAATTCCCAAAAGACCAATTCCCAAGAGATCAACTACATACTGTTATTAAGGATAATTAGGAAAACATTTATTTACTGATAAGAACTTCTTTTGATAAAAAAAAATATTTATATGCATAACATACAAAAATATAGGTTTATAACATTTCAGTTTATAAAATATCAACAAGCCAGAAAATAAGCAGACTATCATCTAAAAAATGAGGTCACCAGAGGGTGAATTTTGTGATGCTACCCTGCACAGCAGGGTAGCATCACTAAATTTACCCTCTGTGAACCTCAACCTGTATCAAGGTCTCAAACATAAACAGAAAGAGGTACCCAGAGGATAAACTTTCCGACTGTGTGGGATAGCATCAGCAAATTCCCCCTCTGGGGACCTCATTTTGCAAATGACAGACTGCTTATTTTCAGGCTTGAATATCAATAACATTAAATACATTTATAAATATTTATAAATATACCAAATTAATGATATAGAATTATTTTAAAAGCAGAACGCATGAGTTGGTCTAAGGGGAATTGGTCATTTGGGAATTGGTCTGAA
Source organism: Pictodentalium vernedei (assembly GCA_031216915.1). NCBI lineage: Eukaryota > Metazoa > Mollusca > Scaphopoda > Dentaliida > Dentaliidae > Pictodentalium > Pictodentalium vernedei. The sequence continues at coordinate 37,725,694 of CM062295.1, read as the reverse complement.
GGGAATTGGTCTAGTGGGAATGAACCGATTAATGAAATTAATTATTTTTGTAAGTGGTTAATAAAAGTTTCTTGAATTTGTTTTAGTTGAGTTCATTTTCAAAAAATGTCTTCCATTATTAAATGGTTCAACTCCCAATTTAGAATAATTTAAAATCTGGGAATTTAATGTATCATATGACCAGAGCAATAGTTACTCTAATGTTAAAATTTATTTTTTTTATTATCAAAAAAATTATTTTATTATAATTAATTGGACCCTGTCATCTGTTTATTTCTAATAAAATGTAAGAAAATTGTCTTTGAAAGTAGAAACCTATGTTTAATTATTTGAATACTGGAGAAGGGGTAGTTCTTGTTTACTGTAGTTGAGAAGTTTCATTTCACTGGTAAATAGAATGGGCAACTAATACAGTGGAATCTTGTAAGATGAATAGCCACTTTATCCCTCTGCACTCTGATGTCAAAATGCAAATTTTTCAACAGCAAATATTTCCCATACTGTTGTTTGATATTTAACCGATTATACCTTGTTTGACAGAGCTCATTGAGCTCTGTCAAACAAGATATAATTGGTTAAATTCATAGTTAAACAAGAGAAAAACAGAGTGATTGTAGAAAATTCTTTTGCTCTGCCAGAGTGCTAGGGGTTAATGGAGAAAAATATCCCAGTTGCCCACATGGGGACATGGTGGCATGTTGTACTAATGTGTACTGCATGTCAATGTTGCACTTGGCTTCAACCAATGCTTACCTTGCTTGTGTGGAGTTAGTACGTTGGGGAGAGAGACAGTTGCTTGCCATTGCTTGAAGGTTCTCTCCAATATTCAAGTAACAGGATTGTACAATTAACAGAAATTCTGTCATTTTCCAATCTTTTAGTTAGTACGTTGGAGAGTATGACAGTTGCTTGCCATTGCTTGATGGTTCTCTCTTGGTACTCCGGCTTCCTCCACCCATAAAACTGTCCGACCTGAGGTGACTCTGAGCAGCTCAGATTGTAGAATTGTACATGTCGGGTGCCAAGTTGCTTTTAAGTTTTGACCCAAAAGGTGTGTGGTGGCTCAGTAGGTAGAGATGCAAGCTGCAAGCCAAGAGGTCCTCGGTTTGAATCCCATCTGCAGCAACCACAAGACACCTCATCCCAATTACCCACGTGTGGGCATGGTGGCATTGTGTACTAAGGCGTACTGCACGTCAATGGTACACTTGTCTTCAACCAATGCTAACCCTGGTTACCCTGCTTGTGTGGAGTTAGTATGTTGGGGAGTCTGAGCATTACTTGCCATTGCTCGGTGGTTCTCTCCAGGGTACTCTGGATTCCCCCACCCGTAAAACTGTCCAACAGGAGGTGACCCAGGTGGTTGAAAGTGTCATTAAACTCCAATAAATAAATAAATCTTCTAGTTATAAACTGAACATTTATTCTATTGTATCTTGTTTGACAGATCTCTTGTTTGACAGATTTAAAAGATTTAATGCCAATGTTGGATGTATTAAGGCAGAAAATGTCTATAAGTGTGGGGAATTCAGTGGATGTCGATGTATTAAGGCAGAAAATGTCTATAAATGTGGGGAATTCAGTGGATGTCAAAGTAATTCCTCAATAGATTACAAGATTTCTGTATTCAATTAACCAGAGGTTTTATCTATAATCTATATGGAATAAACAAGAAGTCATTTTTTGCTGAAGGTATAGCAAATGGTTTGGCATTTGCATATTATATACAATTAACAGAGATATTCAGTTAACAGATCAAGCCAGAAAATAAGCAATCTGACATGCAGAATGAGGTCCTCAGAGGGTGAATTTTATGATGCTATCCCATACAGTGGGCCAATTTGTCCTCTGGGTACCTTTTCTGTTTAGTTTTAAGACCCTGATTCAGATTGAGGTTCACAGAGGGCAAATTTAGTGATGCTACCCTTAATAGATATACAATTAATTCCCCCCCCCCCCCCCCCCCACTGTACCTGTCTCTGTGGGAACCTCAGGAAATAGAGAAGTACTTGTTTAGCAGTTCATGAATCAAGGATTAGCAATGATTAATTTTGTGCAGTCAACTGTATTTCACTGCTTACAACCCAAGTAAATTGCCTGAAATGTTTTCATGAGACACCTTGAAACGTCCTGTTAAACTCCTTGAATTTATTATTTGATCAGGTGTGGGCACATTGGGTATTACATTCAGCTTTCATGCTGGGCCCAAATTTTTGGGTGCTAAGCGGGATTTTTGTTCGGTGCCAAATGGAAAATTTTTAGTGCCAAACGGAATCTGATCGTAAACAAGAACAAACTAACCATGTGTCCAACAAGGCACCCTCTGCAATGCCAAAGAATCGAAGATGGCACCTTCTTTCTCTCAAAGTACAATATATTAATTTAGACCTACCTGGTTCCTTTAAGTATACTCGCCCAAAAAAGAAAGTGTGCATTGCAGAAATTGATCAAACTCCAAAAAAATAATTTTGTAGGTGTAAAGAGTGTTAACCTGTTCATGAATAAGTTATATTGAACACAAAAACAGCTTTCCCCCGTTAAAATTGCATTAACGTTAAATGACGTGCTGCACATTTGTGAAAAGGCATGTTTTGCACGTAGAGAATCTGAAAATTCATGCAGCAGTGTGAATCCTTGGGTATTTAAACACTAAAGTAAGGCCTTCCTATCGTTCACATTCAAACTTGCGCTGCTGTTAAAACGACTCCACATTAGCATGCCAAGTTTGACAATGAATCAACGTCTCCTTGCCCTGGGTATGATTAGAGCTGGCACAACACACAGAGAGGTTGCCCGGCATTTGAACTGCCACCGTAAAACTGTAGACAGGCTAGTCCATCGACATGCACAACATGATGACGTTCAAGACCGACCCCGCTCCGGGAGACCCTGACTTACCACCCCTGCTCAAGATCGGTATATCCGTGTCGTCCATCTCCGGTCCAGCAACAAACGGCAACGACGACAGCCAGGAACATCCCTAACCTGAGACGGATACATCCTCAAACAGTAATCAACCGCCTGAGAGAATACGGCTTACGTCCTCGAAGACCTGCAATTCGTCTGATTGTGACGTTATGTCATCGTCATGCTCAACTGCAGTGGTGTAGAGTAGGGTTAGGGTTAGCCTAACCTAACCAAAACCCTAACCCTACCCTAACCCTAACCTAACCTAACCTTACCCTAACCCTAACCTAACCTAACCCTAACCTAACCCTAAACCTAACCCTACCTAACCTAACCCTAACCCTAACCTAACCCTACCCTAACCCACTTCCATGCTAACTTGTTCACTTCCATGAGGCGTAGATGCACAGCAGTAGTCGATGCAGACGGAGGTCATACCAGATATTGAGTGTGTGACTTTTGTGTTTGACCCTTAGTGTCTTTGACTATCCATGGCACCAAGAGTATTCGTCATAGCGTAATGAAATTTCTCGTGTTGATCACAAATTGATTCATCTGTGATTGAATAAAATTTCCATGAATGAAAATGGTATGTGTCTTTTTTTAGTGTTATTTTTTAGCATGTACACTTTCTTTTTTGGGAGAGTATATTTTAGTTGCAAAAAAAACCACAAAGGATAAAAATATAGATACAGTAAAACCTGTCTTGAGAGACCACCTGTCTTGAGAGACCACCTGTCTTGAGAGACCACATATACCAGGCACCGACTGGTTTTACTCAATAATGGACCTGCTATGGGAGACCACCTGTCTTGAGAGACCACTGCGACCTGGTCCCAACTTGTATTTTTATGCCATAATAGACCTGCCTTGAGAGACCGCCCCTTTGAAGGCTGAAACCATGACAAAAACTTTTTACCTGTTCTGGAATTGAAAAATCCATTGTGGGTATACTAACATATTTAAAAGTATTAAAAGCTCTTAATTGGGATTCAATTGCTAACTCATTAAAGATTGAGATGTTTTTATAAGACCCGTGTGAAAAGATTAGGATTATTGCTGAATAAACAATTTCATACATTCCTGAAATGTGACAGATAGGAATAAAAATAAATTTGTGTTGAAAATCTTTTTGTAACAAATTGAAATGGACTGTTATAAAAATTATAAAAATAAATTAGTGTTGAAAATCTTCAATGAAGATTTTCAACACTAATTTATTTTTATAATTTTTATAACAGTCCATTTCAATTTGTTACAAAAACTTCATAAAAAAGAACAACTACAAAGTAATTACAAGAATCCATTCTTCTCCATTTCTGAATTTTGTAGTTGGTTATTCACTGACTTGAGAAAACCTGAAACCTGTTATGAGAGACCACCTGTCTTGAGAGACCACTTTTGTGTGGCCCAAAGGGCGGTCTCTCAAGACAGGTTCGACTGTAATATAAATTAAGGCCTAAAAAAGTTAAAAATATGTTTCTTAGGCCCTCCCGCATTGTCCTTTTAAAAAAATGCAAACTTAAAAAAATAAAAATTAAATGCAATAGCATGCTGGGGGTTCGAACCCACGCCGAGAGAGTTTCCTTCGGCACCAATCGCCTAGCGAAACTATACTGAACCATGCACACCACTTGGTCATCGTAGAATTAAGTACTTAGATGCAACTATCTGATGAAGAAAAAAATTAAATAGTTTATGTCTGATATTTTACCCATGTTAATGAAATCGATAAATTTACTCAAGTTAAAAAATTGATTAATTTGTCCCTCTAGCATTGCAAAGCCTTCATGCACTCAAGGGATGAAATACACCACCACCCATACTATTCTGTAGATTATGAGGCCTAAAACAAACCAAGAACATGAATTTTTGATGGCAAAGAAATAATTACAAGAATAAAAAATTAAATTAAAAAATGCCCGCCCGCACGCATGCGGGTAAAATAATTGATGGCCCATGATGTGTAGACTTACAGTCAGCTGACAAATACAAACAACCTTAGATTTTGAAATGTCAACAAACAACAATGATTATACGTAGCTGTTACCTATAGATTACTTGACAGGTGTGAATTTTGTCTCGCCTGTGTCATCAGGCAACGATTTTATTGAAAACACCGCACTGAAATAATAACCACAAATTCTTTAAGACCTACCAAAAGTATATTTTTTTGGTACCAGATTTTATATTTTCAATATTTTAGTACAATTGTCACCCAACGGCATGAACACTGATTACATGTACATTACAAAGTTTTTGAAAATATTTGTTGAGATACACTGTTTTTAAAACTTGTCACATTTCTTTCATTATAGTTGAATCAAAGAGTATTGATACTTGGTTGTGCCTGTGTTTCTACAGAGTTGTTTGAGAGACATGAAAATTAATTTTGAAATTTTCAAATTTTGACATTCTCAGCTTGCAAATTCATTCTCGTTTCAAATTTGAATTTTTATTACGGTATTGGGGAGCGCGGTGGCTCAGTAGGTAGAGATGCAGGCTGCAAGCCGAGATGTCCTCGGTTCGAATCCCACCTGTGGCAACCGCGTTGTGTCCTTGGGCAAGACACTTCATCTCCATTGCCCGCGTGGGGGCACGATGGTGCAGTGTACTAAAGCGTACTGCACGTCAATGTACGCATGTCTTCAACCAAAATAACCCTGCCTGTGCTGCAGTGCAGAGTTACGATGTTGGGGAGCTGGCAGCTGCTCGTCGTTGCTTCTCTCCGGGTACTCCGGCTTCCTCCACCCGTAAACTGTCACGGTCATGATTAGCCATTGTGCATAAATATGTGACCTTAAACATCAATAAATAAATAATAAATAAATACATATTACGGTATTAAATATATCAGTGATTCAAGTCACTTGAATGTATCCCATAGGTAAATAGCTAAGTATGTGATGGCTACCTTCTCCCATGGGATTCCCAGAAAGTCAAGCAGTGATAAGCAAGCTTTGTGTTACTGGTAAAATATAGGATCTAGTAACCATGCCTTTGGTGGAAGTCTTCTAAAATGGGCAACATGGGTATAAACGATTGGCTGGACTTGACTTTATATACCTGTTGGGGTCACGATTAGCCATTAGGTTGAAATTTGTGACCTTAAATGGCATTTAATAAATAAATAAATAAATAAATAATGGCTACCGCATGCATATTCTTGGTGTTAACTGGCAGAGTGCTGAATTATTCTGGGTTGTAAAATTTGTTCTCATGTCTTTGTCTTTTTATAATTTATGGGGGAGTGCCTCTGGGCACTCTCCCATAAATTATAACAAGGCAAATCCATACATACTAAATAACTTCACTTCAATGATAATATGGAGCACTTCAACAGAATAATTTATTTATTGGTGTTTAAGGTCACATACTTATGCACAATGGCTAATCGTGACCGCAACAGTTTTACGGGTGGAGGAAGCCGGAGTACCCAGAGAGAACCACCAAGCATCGATGAGCAACTGTCAGCTCCTCAACATTCTAACCCTGTTGAAGCTCTGTTCAAGCAGGATTACAGCTGTTGAAGACATGTTCACCATCGATGTGCAGTACGCCTTAGTACACATCGTCATCGTGCCCCCATGTAGGCAACTGGGATAAAGTACTTTGCCCAAGGACACAACGTGGGTCACCCCAGGCGAGGATCAAACTCTAGCATAGAAGTTCAACAGTCTACCACTGAGCCACCACGCACCCCGTCATCGACAGAATATGAGACTTCTAAGCTGTGGTACCCACACTTCAGAACAAAGCCCCAATATGGGCTTCCAGTACTCCATCAGTTAAATGGTTGAGGGCTAGATTATTTTTGGTGGTCTGAATTTGTTGTTCAATATTTGTTTTATTACAAATTATTGGAGAGTGCCAACTCTCCAATAATCTGTTTAAAAAAAATATTTATGTAAACAAAATTTTATTTGCGTTTGACTACTTACGAAACACGAGCAAGGAAAATGTTGGCTTTTGCTCTGGTATCCTCGTTTTTTATGAAAGCCCTGATAGTGGCTTATAGCACTCAACCAGTTAAATGAGCAAAATAAAAGATTTCAGGATGATCGGTTTATTCCATTTTAGTTACTAGAGAGTACCTGAAGTCTCCCCCAGTATATTGTAACGAAAATTTATATGATGTAATTTACCCTACCTATAGGAGACACGGTGGCGTTGCAGTAACCGGTTCACATCAGATCACCGAAGTTAAGCAATGTCGAGCCCAGTTAGTCCTCAGATGGGTGACCGTCTGAGCGATTGAATCGGACTCCTGCGTTGTGTCCTTGGGCAAGGCACTTAACCCCGATTGTCCACATGGGGGCACAATGACGCTGTGTACTAAGGCATACTGCACGTTGATGTTGCGCATGTCTTCAACCAATCTAACCCTGCCTGTGCTGCAGTGCGTAGTTATGATGTTGGGGAGCTGGCAGCAGCTCGTCGTTGCTCGGTGGTTCTCTCCGGGTACTCTGGCTTCCTCCACCCATAAAACTGTCACAGTCATGATTAGCCATTGTGCATAAGTATGTGACCTTAAACACCAATAACTAACAAACTAACTAACCCTACCTATAATACCATTGCTGATCCAACGTCAGAAATGAATATTCATTTTACATTACTGAAAGGTTCCCACAAATGGATAAATTTATTGAAAGTGTTTGAATGAAAAGTACCTTGACAGCTGTTTATAGGCAAGTCTTGGCCAAGACTTACCAAAAAACAACTGTAAAGCTGCCCCATGGGAACCCACAGGAAGTGCAGCATTGCTCATTTACTGTGCTAAACAAGTTCTGTTTTACTAGTAAAATAGGATCTGGTCACCCAATTAATGGAGTTGAAGTCCACTAAAGTATAAAAGACTGGCTATAGTCAACTGCATGGGAGCACGGTGTCTCAGTGGTTATAGCAATGGACTTCGAACTGAAAGGTCCATGGTTTGATCCCCACCTAAGGTAACTGCGTTGTGTCCTTGGGCAAGGCGCTTAATCCTGATTGCCCACATTGGATCATGGTGGCGCTGTGTTCTAAGGCATACTGCATGCTGATGGTGTCTTCAACCAATGTTAGTATGTTGCGGAATCTGACAGTTGCTCGGTGGTTCTCTGCAGGTACTCTGACTTCCTCCACCCGTAAAACTGTCCCAACATGAAGTGACCCCGGCTATCGAAAATATCATTAATTCCCAATAAAACGAAACAAACATTACTGAAAGGTTCCCACAGGTGGGTTGAATTTATTAAAAAGTGTCTGAATGAAAATAGTGTAGTAAAATTAAAGAAAATCTCTTTGCTTTAAAAGTTTATCCAAAAAATAGTCACAGTTTTGGCTGGATCTATTTGTCAGTGAATGAAAATGGTAATTGTGGGGATAAGTATTTTGAAATAGTCTTTTTAACTCATTGATGAATGTCAATATTTCTTGGAAAACCAATTTTGACCATACAAAAATTAATTTTCTTGTTGCTCAGACATTCTGTATTTCTCTTCCTGGCTTGCTGTGTTCTGTACCGGTGTCTGTTTTGCTGTTTTCCAGAATTCCCTACAAATTTTAATGAGCTCACTGCCAAAGTACAAGACTTACCTGCAAAACTGAAAGAAAGTGTAGGCGAAGTTACTGAGAAGTGCTTATTGCAGTGATCCACCATTTTGTAAGTCATGTGACATGTTTGTTTAGCGTTTGTGTCATGTGGCTAATATTGTGATATTAAGAGGTTTTGTCACAGTTTCGCACTGCATGCTTTTGTTATTTTTTCTAACAAGGAAACTTTTTCCTTTGTACAGTTGTTCATAAAGGAGTGTGTGGGCCAAATTATCCTTTATGTACATCTTTCTGTTTTGGCTTGAGATCTTGATTCAGACTGAGGTTCACAGAGGGTAAATTTTGTGGTGCTTCCCTGCTGTGCAGGATAGCATCACCGAATTCAGACTCTGGGGACCTCATTTTGCAGACGACAGTCTGCTTATTTTCAGGCTTGAAAACAACATGAACACCTGGAAAAAGTTTTCTGTTCTTATTATCCTCTGAACATATAGCTTTCACATTATTTTATTCTTTCGTTGTCTGTTTAGCAAATAGATATCTTCTCCTTCAGGTTTATAAAGTCATTCACATTGCTGACACACAAAATTATTTATCATACATAAGGGTTAACCCTTTACCCGGGGGACGCGGTGGCTCAGTTGGTAGAGGTGCAGGCTGCAAGCCGAGAGGTCCTTGGTTCGAATCCCACCTGCGGCAACCACGTTGTGTCCTTGGGCAAGACACTTCACCCCCATTGCCCAAATGGGGGCATGGTGACACTGTGTACTAAGGTGTACTGCACGTCGATGGTGCATCTGTCTTCAACCAATGCTAACTCTGCTTGTGTGGAGTTAGTATGTTGGGGAGCTGACAGTTGCTCACCGTTGCTCAGTGGTTCTCTATAGGTACTTTGGCTTCCTCCACCCGTAAAACTGTCGTGGTCATGATTAGCCATTGTGCAGAAATATGTGACCTTAAACACCAATAAATAATAAATAAATAAATAACCCTTTACCCATTGCACACGCTATCAAAATTTATTATTTTGATTATTGTTTTTATACCCCCCACAAACAAAGTTTTGGGGGGTATATAGGAATCACCCTGTCTGTCCGTCCATCTGTCTATCCGTCCATCTGTCCGTCTGTCCATCCTTTTCAGCATAACTCCTCCTAAACCATTTGAAGAATTTTCATGAAACTTTACACAATGGAAGAACCCCATATGCGGATGTGCATGAAGCAATATAATTCTGTTGTGACATTGCCAAGTGGAGATAATCTAACTTCTACATTTCAGGCGAGGGGGGTATCACTTTGTGAGCTTGCTCACAGTACCTCTGGTTTAAAATTGCTCCAGTTTGTTTTTAAAGACCATGTCATGTGACCCCTTATTGGAACGAGCTCAATGAGCTCGTTCCAATGAGGAGTCACACGACATGGTTTTGTTGAAATATTTTGAATAGTATTTCAATATTTTGCCATCAGCCTGCCTGAATCATAAAAAAATGTAAGTATATGAACCTCGGAAGGTGAGGAAATAGTTCTCACAAAAATAAAAGATAAATCCCCCTCCCCCTCCACCCCCCCCCCCCCCCCCCCCCCCCCGGATTTTTTTTTTTAAAAAGCAGGAGAAAAGAAAATCTACTCTGTGTGGCCAAATTAATTTAGATTTTCCATTTTTCAGAAAATTCCTTCGGACCACCCCCAAACATTTATGCACCCATAAATATAACAACTCCAATGGTAGGTGCTACACAATGTCGTGCTTTATTATACATTCTACACATTTCCATAATACACAAACGAGATGACTAATATGTCTTGAAGTACAACAATACCAAAAATAGTGCCGACATCAATACAATTTGTCTCCACTAAAATAAGGATAGAAAATAATAATTAGTATCCAGTGCACTCCACTGCGCTAGCGCCTGAAATGACTTCAAATCGTCAAACAATACAATTGATAGATTGGATGGTTACTCTCGTGCAACTCCGTGCGCACAAATGTTTGAGAACACCCAAAGGAATACAATTTCTTTCTTATTCACCCTGTTCAACCGAAAGAAATATTTATTCCCTTCACATAAAGAATTATCAAATGAGGGACAATCATCATGAGATTCTAATTGCTATTACTTTCAGGCTTCAGAGGATATCAATATACAATACATGTATTGTTTTTATTCATTGATGTTGCTTTTTTACCTTTTTATGTGTTTTGTTGCTGTTTGCATTTTTAAGTTTCGTTATCCTTCTGTTTCTTATGTTAGAGTAGTATAGTTTATATTGTCATGTTGGGGGTGAGGAATCTCCGAGAGTGAGCAGCTGTTATTGTATATCTAATATATAAATGCGAATGTCTGTATCTGTATCTCTATCTTTGTGAACTGCTGCATTTCGCAACCGATCGCAAGCCAGTAAATAAGCAGACTGTCATCTGCAAAATGAGGTCCCCAGAGGGTGCACAGCAGGGTAGCATCACTAAATTTACCCTCTGTGAACCTCATTTTGAATCAGGGTCTCAAAACTAAACAGAAGGAGGTACCCAGAGAATAAATTGGCCCACTGTATGGAATAGCATCATCAAATTCACCCTCTGGGGACCTCATTTTGCAAATGTCAGACTGCTTATTTTCAGGCCTGACCGATCGATCTCAAATTTTGTACACAGGGGTAATTCATCCCTGCAAGTAACATGGGATGGGTGCCCGTGTGGGGGTGACCTTGACCTTGAAATTGATGACCTTGACCTTTTATTTCTTAAACGACTGGGACTATCGGGCTAAAATTTCATATGTGCGGGTTTATTGACCCATCGATCATTTTGCCTTTATCGGGGTGCCCGTGCAGAGTGACCTTGTCCTTGAAGTTGGTGACCTTGACCTTCTATTTCAAAAACGGCTGATATAACCATCTTCTCCCGTGCAACGCCGGGTATCACCCACTAGTATTATATATTAAGGGACATAGGAACTGCAGTGCACAGAACGAACACCCTTATCCCATGCCCGACTTTTTTCACAAACTTATCTTGTTCTTTTGGGTTCCTGTCATTGCAATTTTATTGGTCTTTAGCAGTAAGGGGATGCACAGTTTTGCTATTATGTAACAAATTTACCTATCAGGTCAGAACATTCTTACATGCCCGTTTAAAAAATGGTTATATTATGTAATCAGTTTGTCCATCCATAACATTTGTGGTTTCCGACCGATAAAACCAGTGTGGATTATTTGATCTCAACCAAAATTGGTATGTGTATTAACCAGCTAGTAGTGCTGGACCAATTCGAATATGGGTTCCATCCAATTAATCTTACATGAGTTACAGCCCTTTTCGACTTTAAATTTGATCATCCGTCAAAATCTTTGCTTTCTGACTGATATCTTCAGTTTCGATCATTTGATCTCAGCCAACGTTGGTACGATTCAATATGGCTAATGGGTGTATTTAGTCACGCCTGGGGCTGCTCTTTTTTTTTATTAAATATAGAGCCCCAAATGTGTACAGTAAAACCTGTCTTGAGAGACCACTGTCTTGAGAGAGCACCTGTCTTGAGAGACCACTGTCTTGAGAGACCACCTGTCTTGAGAGACCACCTGTCTTGAGAGACCACATCTGCCAGGAATTGGTTTTACTTTATAATGGACCTGCCATAGGAGACCACCTGTCTTGAGAGACCACTGTGACCTGGTACCAACTAGTATTTTTATGCCATAATGGACCTGTCTTGAGAGACCGCCCCTTTGAAGACTGAAACCATGACAAAAAATTTTTACCTGTTCTGGAATTGGAAAATCCATTGTGGTTGTACTAACATAATTAAAAGTATTAAAAGATCTTAATTGGGTTTCAATTGCTAACTCATTACAGATTGAGATGTTCTTTTAAGACCCCTGTGAAAAGATTAGGATTATTTCTGAATAAACAATTTCATACAAAGCTGAAATGTGACAGATAGGAATAAAAATAAATTTGTTGTTGAAAATCTTTTTGTAACAAACTGAAATGGACTGTTATAAAAATTATAAAAATAAATTAGTGTTGAAAATCTTCAATGAAGATTTTCAACACTAATTTATTTTTATAATTTTTGTAACAGTCCATTTCAATTTGTTACAAAAAATTCATAAAAAAACAACTACAAAGTAATTACAAAAACCCTTTCTTCTCCATTTCTGAATTTTGTAGTTGGTTATTCACTGACTTGAGAAAACCTGAAACCTGTTATGAGAGACCACTTTTGTGTGGCCCAAAGGGCGGTCTCTCAAGACAGGTTCTACTGTACCCTCATCAACCATAATTAGACTGAACTTGTGTTTTCCTATACACACTAAATGGCCCCAACATTTTCACCCTCCCCCTTCCCCTTACAGAAGTCCTGGCATATGAAGTCTTTGTAATGATTGTTTACAAGTTTGTTCAAATCACGCCTCTTGGGTCATATTATTTCCCGTGGGAATCCCGGGAAGTGAAGGAGTGCATGTTTACTGTGATAAGCAAGCTCCATTTATGGGTACATTTGGACCAGGTAACCAATGCCTGAGGTGGAAGTCCTCTAAAATGGGCTACATGGCTATAAACGATTGACTAAATAGGATTTCACATACAGTCATGATTAGCCATTTGGCAGAAATATTTGACCTTAAACACCAATAAATAAATATAAATGGGCGGCCTTTTAACTCCTTTATTTGATGGTTCCTTCAAGGTGACCTTCAAGGTGATGTTATATGCCAAGGCGTAACGTCATTTAGGAAGCTACTGAAAATTTTCATTGTGTGGACCTGAAAGTATATTTTATATTAATAAAACTTTCAGGTCCACACTCATGAGATAATTCCAGATACTGACTAAAATAGAGTATGTATTTTTGTATTATTATTATGTGCTATGAGACATTTTATTGCACAATATTCAGCCCAATTTGACTCCAAATGCATACGTTTCAAAACAATAACAAAGATCAGCTGTTCGTTCTTTCAAAGCGAGATCATGCTCCAAAACGTGACATCATTTAGGAAGCTACTGAGGAATTTTTCTCGATATCTATCGAGTCGATAGATATCGAGAAATATCTTTTAGATAATTTCACAGGCTAGCGCTTAATAAAATTGAATTCTTATTGATTATGCTGAAAGCTTCTTAGCTCAGTGCAGGGACCAGCCTAGGGGGGAATTTTAGGGAGACTTCAAGTCTCCCTCCAGAAAAAATAGGGAGACTGCAGAGTCATGTAGGGAGACTTCATAGGCAAGTGGGGAAAATTAAGAATATTCATGTAACACCCCCACTGCCCCTTCATATTTTCAATTTGTGGTCCTCCATTAACGTCCAAACAATCCAGGTCCAGTTGTCTGATGATGCATCTGTGCCAGGTTGAAAAATCACAAAGTAATTATTGACTGAAAACCCCCACTGCTACCCTCTCCTTCATGACCTCTCCCCTCTTCTTCGTGGCAATCCCCCAGCACCCTCCTGTGGTTGCCTTTCACCAAAGTCTACTAAGCTAAGTCTGAAAGTGTGAACAGGACCTGATGGAAGAAGGTTGCTTGGGAGGTACTTTGTTAGTTAATAAACAAAATACATTCTGGGGGTGAGTATTTTGTAAAAGAAATGTCATTCCGCATCATTTTTATGGCATTCCGCATCATTTTTATGGCATTCCGGTGGCATTCCGCATCATTTTGCATCATTCCGGTGTTTAGGAAGACCCTTTTTCAAGATCGTCCGCATGCACACTTGTGTCCTGTACAAAGCTTTTCTTGTCATCACTAAAGCTTTTTTTCATGTGATTCCATTCAAAGACAGCCCAACCGTTAACAGTCGTCAGCAAAACAAAATGAAAATACTGTGTTATAAAATACGTCCGTTGTGTATACATTTTCGGCATCCTAAGTGACGTAACCTACTTTCAAACTTGGTAATTTTGTTGAGTCGCGTAAGTCACCTATTTTCGTTTCGACACTTGAAGCTCCAACTGAAACGCAACAAAATAGAAATAAAAAAATCCGCCAAAAGCGACTATGGACAATTGATTGTCGTGTGATTTCAAATAAATGGATGTTTATTTGACGAATTAAAATGCCCATTTATCACACTCGAGCACATTTGATTTTTGAAAATAATCATTTTCATGTAAAACCTCGCGAGTCGCATCACTCAGTTCAGCCTTTACTCATTTTGGCCAATTTTTAGAGGGCGACTTGTAATCGCCCTGACTATTTTTCTAGGCGACTTTGGGCTTAGAAGGGCGACATAATCGCCCTAGTTGCCCTCACGGCTGGTCCCTGGCTCAGTGACTGAAAGTCAGGGTGAGCTACAGTGATCACTCACCATCCATCATCCATTGTCCATTCATTGTCCGTGAACATCGTGTTTGAATCTTCTCCTCCAAAACCGCCAAACCAATTTAAGTGAAATTTTAGATGCTTGTTTGTTATGACATCATATTTTGATTTTATTCAAATCAAGTTGCCCCACCCCTCAGTAGGGCCTCGCCTAAAAGGTGTGCCTAAATCTTAACATATATTCTTCTCATGAACCAGCAGTAGCAGAGACTTGATATTTGGCATGCAGCTTCCTTTTGAGGTGTACACTCAGATTTGTTCAAGAGAAGTTTGTGGGACTATATTTGCCATCGTTATGGGAGGGGCAAGAATTTTTGCCACGCTCCAAATTTCTATTTTGCAAACCGATAGGCCAGTTTGAACCAAATTTGATATGAGGGTTATTGGGTCATAAGTACTTAATTTGTGCCAAAAAGATTTTTCTCCCTGGCCCCATGGCTACTGCAGGAGCTAAAAATAGAAAAAATTTAAAACGCCCATATCTCCAAAACTACACGTCACTGAGAATTCTTATTTGGTGTGAAGCTTTCTTAGGACCAATAGCATGGATTGGTCCAAAGAAATTGCTATTGGTTTTATCATGGGGTTCTTTTTCTGGACTTTGAAAAAATGCAGAGTCAGCATTTTTTAACACTGGGTAATGGGGAAAACATTTAAGACTCTTCTTCTCCCAAACCACTGCTCCAAAAGCTTTCAAGTTTCACATATAACATCTTTGGAAGATTGTTTCACAGGTTTATTGAAATTAAATCCCTGGGTCCATATTTGCGCTCTCCATGGGAGCCCAAATGTTTAAATTAGTGCAGTATGAGGAATATTCTTTAAAAATCTTCTTCACCCCCACAAATCAGAATCTTTTGAAATTTGGTATGCAGCCTCCTTAAGGGGGTGAGATTCAGGTTTGTTCAAGCCAAGTCCCTGGGTTCATATTATAACTTAGTTCAATAAGAGGAATATTCTTCAAAAATCTTCTTCTTCACATCCACCAGTCAGAATCTTCTGATATTTGGTATACACTATCTTTAGGGAGGTGAGATATAAGTTTGTTAAAGCCAAGTCCCTGGGTTCATATTTGGGCTTCCTGTGGGAGCCTGAATTGTACCAAAATTTCTATTTTCCGAACTGAAAGGCCGATTTGAACCAAATTTGATATGAAGGCTTATTGGGTCATAAGTACCTAATTTATGCCAAAAAGAATTTTTCTGTTGCCCCACGGGAATCGCAGGAACTAAAAATAGAAAAAATTTAAAATGCCCATATCTCCCAAACTACACAGCACAGAGAAGTTTTATTTTGTGTGAAGCTTCCTTAGGAACAACAGAAAGCAATGATCCAAACAAAATTGCCATCGGTTTTATCATGGGGTATATTTCCAGGACTTTGAACAAATGCAGTCATCATTTTTATATGGCCATTTTGAAAAAATGGGTCATATTATGGTATACGTCTGTCCGTCCGTCCGTCCGTCCACACGTACAATAACTTGAAAATGCTTCCAGCAATTTTTATGATTTTTTGGTGGAAAGTATATGTTAATGGAAGGAAGCTCCCTTTCGATTTGTCTCACTGTCCGATTTGGCATTCCAGAGTTATGGGACTTTATTCATCAAAATATAGGCAATTTTCCACATGTCGGATAATAGCTTGAAAATGTTGTGAGCAATTTTCATGATTTTTTGGTGACAAGTATATGTTGATGGAAGGAATCTCGCTTTCTATTTGTATCGCCGTCTGATTATGTCATTCCAGAGTTATGGTACTTTATTCGTCAAAATATAAGCAATTTTCCACATGTCGGACAATAACTTGAAAATGCTTAGAGCAATTTTCAGGATTTTTTGGTTGCAAGTATATGTTGATGGAAGGAATCTCCTTTTCGATTTGTATCGCTACCCGATTTGTCATTCCAGAGTTATGGAACTTTATTCGTCAAATGTACAAGAATATAAAAAAAACCAACAAGTACACATGAAAACTCATATTGTGTGCTTCCTTCTTGTAATTAATAACGGGCGTATCATGCGCTCATGGTGCAGCTGTTTTTTAACACTGAGTAATGGGAAAAACATTAAAGAATCTTTTTCTCCCATACCACTGCTCCAAAGGCTTTCATATTTCATATATAACATCTTTGGAAGATTCATTCACACATGTTGAAATCAAATCCCTGGGTCCATATTTGGGCTCTCTGTGGAAGCCCAAATATTCAGATTAGTGCAATATGAGG
Source organism: Pictodentalium vernedei (assembly GCA_031216915.1). Taxonomy (NCBI): domain Eukaryota; kingdom Metazoa; phylum Mollusca; class Scaphopoda; order Dentaliida; family Dentaliidae; genus Pictodentalium; species Pictodentalium vernedei. Next base: position 37,708,690 of record CM062295.1, on the reverse strand, counting down.
AATATTCTTTAAAAATCTTCTTCTTCCGGTCCACCAATCAGAATCTTTTGATATTTAGTATGCAGCATCCTTAGGGGGTGAGATTCTAGTTTGTTCAAGCCAAGTCCCTGGGTTCATATTTGGGCTCCCTGTGGGAGCCCGGATTAAAACATAGTTCAATATGAGGAATATTCTTTAAAAATATTTTTCTTCAGATCCAGTAGTCAGAATCTTTTGATTTTTGGTATGCAGCATCCTTACGGAGATGAGATTCAAGTTTGTTTAAGTCAAGTCCCTGTTTTCATATTTGGACTTCCTGTGGGAGCCCGAATTATAACTTAGTTCAATATGAGGACTATGCTTTAAAAATCTTCTTCTTCACATCCACCAGTCAGAATCTTTTGATATTTGGTATAAGCTTTTCTTAGGAGGGGCAAATGAAACTTGTTCAAATCAATTCCCTGAGTGAGATATTTTTGTTCATTTGGCGTAAAAAAGTTGAAAATCTGTTTCTCAGGCTCTCCCACAAGGTCCTTTTGGTTACCGCATGTTCTCTTTTTATAACCAATGCAAACTTTAAAAAATATTTGATGGTTTTGGCTGATATTTTACCCAAGTTAATAAAATTGATAAAATATTTCCCTGGAGTGCAACAAGGCCTTGCAATGCTTTACAAAGCCTTCTTGCACTCAAAGGATGAAATACACCACCACCCATGCTATTCTGTAGATTATGAGACCTAAAACATAAAACAAAACAAGAGCATGAACTTTTGATGGCAAAGAAATAATTACAAAAATAAAAAATAAATAAAAAACCACCCACCGTTAATTCCAAGAAGTAACTGGATGAAGCTTCAGTTTAAGTCAAAGTAAATATAAAACTTTCATGATAGAGGGAGTGGCACGCTTCAGGACCTTTTTACATCACTTACCCCCCACTCCAAGATATGCTGCCATTACCCTGTCTGGGGCATCTTATTATGAGAGGGTTCTTGAAAAATAGTATGACACTTAAAACTCAGAGGTTTGACATTTGTTCAGAGTTTGTGAAAATAGGATCAACTGTTGCTTTTGGTAACCACATTTGAAAAGAATGATGTCATTTTCTGTCTGTCTGTCAAAGTTTCAAGCTTATATTTGGAAACTGCGGTACTGCATGGGGGTGCGGTGACATTGCGATAACTGGATCTTGTCAGATCACCGAAGTTAAGCAATGTTGAGCCCTGTTAGTCCTTGGATGGGTGACCGTCTGAGCGATCGGTTTGGACTCCTGAGTTGTGTTCTTGGGCAAGGCATTTAACCCTAATTGTCCATGTGGGGGCACGATGATGCTGTTTACTAAGGCGTACTGCCTGTCGATTCAAACAATCTAACCCTGCCTGTGCTGCAGTGTGGAGTTACAATGTTGGGGAGCTGGCAGCTACTTACAGGGCTTATATTTCGTCTAAATTTGTGAGAATCCATTTGGATTCTCGTGAAAATGGTTGCGAGAATCCATACCTACTATGAGTTTCCCAGGATCCCATGACGCCACCATGGTTGAACCACTGTTGTATACTGATAACACAAGTTAACCTTTTACACAACACACCTTTTTAATTTTTAAAACTAAATTTGATGATTTTTAAACAGTAAATAATAAATAAATGATAAAATAATTAAATGAACAGTATTTACCAATAAAATCTTACAAATATGGCTGTCGTTGGAACCGGCTCAATGAGCCGGTTCCAATGACAGCCATATTTGTGTATCTGTGCAATTTTATTGACAAAGTGTCAGGATACTTCAGGTCATGTTTGCCTTCTGTTGGTTAATTTGTTTCCGCTGTGTTAGATAAAGGGTTAAATTGACGCAATTCTATTCAGATCAATGCGGATCCTGGCAGAGGTGCAGCGAGAATCTACATGGATTCTCGCCGGTTTTGTTGTGCGAATCTTTGTGCAAATCGATTCTCGGATTCTCGTCGAAATATAAGCCCTGTGCTTAATTTTTTCAACTGCTCAATTTGCATATTATGCGGGTGGATGCGGGCAATTCGTTAGGTAAAGGGTTAAATAGAACATGGATATATGGATATTTTTATATTGTGTATGTTGTGACATTCTTGTCATTTTCTATGTTGTGAGGTGTTACGTATATTAAATTTAGCAATATTAGCTCAATATCAGGAATTATCTTTAAAAATTATTTGTATAGCATGTGTTATCACATCAAGACGAATACCAACAAGCTGAATTCAGTAAAATTCTGCACCATTTTGTATTCAAGTGGTAATTCATTTCAAACAGTATTTTGTTTTAAGCCTCTGCACCCTCGTGGGAACTGCGGGAAGTGAAGCAGCACTTGTGTATTGTGGTAAACAAGCACTGTTTGCTGGTAAGGTAGGATAAAGCCACTAATTCTTGGGGTTTAATTCCTCTAAAATGGGCAACATGGGTGTACGTATAGTAGTACTAAATATTTTCCCATAGGTGACGATTTTTACGTTTGTATGAAAAAAATATGATCGTATAATTTTAATGTGTGTGTGAGGGTGTGGGTGGGTGGGAGGGACATAGGGAGGGAGTCTGGGAAGGATTTGGTGGTGCAGCTGAATTTGTAAATTTAATGATAAATGCACATGTCTTAAAAGTATTCTCCTGCACACTGATATCAAAATTAACCCCCCCCCCCCCCCCCCCCCCCCCCTCAAATTGGTACCTCTTGATGTGAAGTAGTGTTTGTTGTGATATGGTTTTGTTGAGATTTTTTGAAAAAAATTAAAAAATGATATTTAAAATAATAAATTTTGATATCGTCTGCGTTGGGTAAAGGGTTAAGAATGGTTTTCATTGAAAATTTTGATACATGTATCTTTACCCAAAATATTCTCCTGATAACAAGAAAATTTCTTTGATAGTATCACTTTCATGAGAAATGTTTTGAAAATGGTTTTTAGAGTTGTCTTTTATTGGGCAGAAATGTCTACAGAAAAAATTTATTGGTTTGACATTTTATCAAAAGTCCTGGGTTGAATCTGACAAGAATCATGTAGGTTTTGTCAAGAACATGACACTCCATGACAGGGATGATGCATGCAGTACTGTGATCTCAGAAATACTGTGATATTGTGGTCACCCCCACAAGGTGACCGTCTGAGCGATCGATTTGGACTCCTGCGTTGTGTTCTTGGTAGGATGATTCCGAAACCCGAATGTGTCACCTACCCTATTTTTAGGTTTGTCCCCAAAACTTTTGATGTGTCAGTTGAAAAAAAGGTTGAACACTTACATTTTGATTTTTAGCTTAATTTTATGCCATCAGGCATGATAGTTTGAGGAGGGAAGTTGCCCTATTGCTTATGGCCCTCACAAAATTAAAATAAGGAGAGCCACAATTGCCCTCGTGGCAGTACTTTTAGCCTTTAACATTTGCACAGTGGAACACTCGAACCAACTGAAGTAAAGTAAAATTGCTCTCCTGGACTAGAACAAGGAGGGCATTAATAACCTGTGCCTCCATAAAAAATTTCATTTTGATTATATTTGCCTCCCATTCAAATAGTCAGCATATTTTGTGGATAGGGGGCATACAGCCCTCCCTAACCCCCTGCACACTGATGTCAAAATATCTAAATTTCAGGCAGAAAAAATTTCCCATAATGCAACTAGAAATTTAACCAATTCAATCTCATTTGACAGAGCTCATTGAGCTCTGTCAAACGAGATTGAATTGGTTAAATTTCTAGGTGCATTATGGGAAAAAACAGCTTCCTGAAATTTTGGTATTTTGACATCAGCAGAGTGAAGGGGGTTAATTTGTGCTGAAAAGTGGCAAAAAAATTCTAAAAAAAAAAACTAGGCCCATGCCAGTCTTCGTCTGAGGCCAGCCATAGCACTTTTGTTGTACTGTAGACAGCGCATTTCACACTTTCATGTAGCTGCCATCAGGAAAGTGAACCAAGTATTCACTGAAACATAATCAAAAAAGCTGGATTCCAGCAGTCGTTTTATCAGGGTTCAGTGGTCCAGTGGTGTAGCTGTTGGACTCTTGTATGCCAGGTGGGGTTGCCGACGGTTTGATTCCCGGCCAGAGATCGGAAATCTATATTCCAAATTGTCCAAAAACATGATTGTGCCCTTCAATATATACACACAGTCCCATGCCAGTCTTCGTCTGAGACCAACCACAGTACTTTCATCATTCTGTAGCAAATGCCTTTCACACTTTCATGTAGCTGCCGTAAGGAAAGTGAACTAAGTATTCATGAGAACTTCATCTAATCAGCAGGATTCCAGCCATTGTTTTTAGCTTAACTTGACAAAGTCAAGACAAGCTATTGCCATCATGCATGCGGAAGTCTGTGAGTCTGAATGTCTGTTCACATTTCTTTGGCACAGGCTACACCCTGTAGTTCTCGTCTGTTCATCACAAAATTTCATAAGCTGGTTTCGAGGTCATGTCTAGATGAGAATGTCCCCTTTTGGTGGTGATCGGTCAACCATTACGGCTGCAAGAGCCCGAAACCCAAAAACCTTTGCACAGTCTACAAGTTGTATTTATGAAGGGATTTTATTGTAACTTGGTAGGATGACTCTGCATAATGTCTAGATAAAAACGCCCCTTTTGGTCGCGATCGGTCAACCGTGATGGCTGCAAAAGCCTGAAACCTGAAAACCTTTAGCACAGTCTACAGGCTGTCGTATTTATGAAGGGATTTCATTGTAAACAGGATTCCAGCCATCGTTTTTTACACAGCTTGACAAAGTCAAGACAAGCTATTGCCATCACGCATGTGGAAGTCTGTGAGTCCGGATGTCGGTTCACATTTCTTTGGCACAGGCTACACACTGTAGTTCTAGTCCGTTCATCACGAAATTTCATATCCAGGTTTCAAGGTCTTTTCTAGATGAGAATGCCCCTTTTGGTGGTGATTGGTCAACCGTTTTGGCTGCAAGAGCCTAAAACCCGAAAAACCTTTAGCACAGTGTACAGGTCGTATTTATGAAGGAATTTTATTGTAACTTGGTAGGATGACTCTGTATGTCTTGATGAGAACGCCCCTTTTGGTTGCGATCGGTCAACCATGACGGCTGCGAGACCTCAAACCTGAAAACCTTTAGCACAGTCTACAGGCTGTCATATTTATGAAGGGATTTCATTGTAAGCAGGATTCCAGCCATCGCTTTTTGCTTAACTTGACAAAGTCAAGATGAGCTATTGCCATCACGCAATCGGAAGTCTGTGAGTCTGGATGTCTGTTCACATTTCTTTTGCACAGGCTAACCCTGTAGTTCTAGTCCGTTCATCACAAAATTTCATAAACAGGTTTCGAGGTCATGTCTAGATGAGAATGTCCCCTTTTGGTGGTGATCGGTCAACCATTACAGCTGCAAGAGCCCAAAACCCAAAAACCTTTAGCACAGTCTACAGGTCGTATTTATGAAGGGATTTTATTGTAACTTGGTAGGATGACTCTGTATAATGTCTAGATAAGAACGCCCCTTTTGGTCGCGATCGGTCAACTGTGATGGCTGCAAAAGCCTGAAACCTGAAAACCTTTAGCGCAGTCTACAGGCTGTCATATTTATGAAGGGATTTCATTGTAAGCAGGATTCCAGCCATCGTTTTTACTCAACTTGACAAAGTCAAGATAAGCTATTGCCATCACGCATGCGGAAGTCTGTGAGTCTGGATGTCTGTTCACATTTCTTTGGCACAGGCTACACACTGTAGTTCTAGTCTGTTCATCACGAAATTTCATATGCAGGTTTCGAGGTCTTTTCTAGATGAGAATGTCCCCTTTTGGTGGTGATTGGTCAACCGTTATGGCTGCAAGAGCCTAAAACCCGAAAAACCTTTAGCACAGTCTACAGGTCGTATTTATGAAGGGATTTTATTGTAACTTGGTAGGATGACTCTGCATGTCTTGATGAGAACGCCCCTTTTGGTTGCGATTGGTCAACCATGATGGCTGCAAGACCTCAAACCTGAAAACCTTTAGCACAGTCTACAGGTTGTCATATTTATGAAGGGATTTCATTGTAAGCAGGATTCCAGCCATCGTTTTTCGCTTAACTTGACAAAGTCAAGATAAGCTATTGCAATCATGCATGAGGAAGTCTGTGAGTCTGGATGTCTGTTCACATTTCTTTGGCACAGTCTACACCCTGTAGTTCTAGTCTGTTCTCCATAAAATTTCATAAGCAGGTTTCGAGGTCATGTCTAGATGAGAATGTCCCCTTTTGGTGCTGATCGGGCAACCATTACGGCTGCAAGAGCCTGAAACCCAAAAACCTTTAGCACAGTCTACAAGTCGTATTTATGAAGGGATTTTATTGTAACTTGGTAGGATGACTCTATATGTTTTGATGAGAATGCCCCTTTTGGTCACGATTGGTCAATCGTGATGGCTGCGAGACCTGAAACCTGAAAACCTTTAGCACAGTCTACAGGCTGTCGTATTTATGAAGGGATTTCATTGTAAGCAGGATTCCAGCCATCGTTTTTTGCTTAACTTGACAAAGTCAAGATAGGCTATTGCCATCACGCATGCAGAAGTCTGTGAGTCTGGATGTCTGTTCACATTTCTTTGGCACAGGCTACACCCTGGAGTTCTAGTCCGTTCTTCACAAAATTTTCATATGAAGGTTTCGAGTTCATGTCTTGATGAGAATGTCCCCTTTTGTTGGTGATCAGTCAGTCGTTACAGCTACAAGAGCCTGAAACCTGAAAACCTTTAGCACAGTCTACAAGTCGTATTTATGAAGGGATTTTACTGTAACTTGGTAGGATGACTCTGTATGTCTTGATGAGAATGCCCCTTATGGTCGCTATTGGTCAACCGTGATGGCTGCGAGATCTGAAACCTGAAAACTTTTAGCACAGTCTACATGTTGTCGTATTTATAAAGGGATTTCATTGTAAGCAGGATTCCAGCCATCATTTTTTGCTTAACTTGACAAAGTTAAGATAAGCTATTGCCATCACGCATGCAGAAGTCTGTGAGTCTGGATGTCTGTTCACATTTCTTTGACACAGGCTACACCCTGTAGTTCTTGTCCGTTCATCATGAAATTTCATATGCAGGTTTCAAGGTCATGTCTAGATGAGAATGCCCCCTTCTTGGTGTTGACCGGTCAACCGTTATGGCTGCAAGAACCCGAAACCCTTTAGCACAGTCTACAAGTTGTATTTATGAAGGGATTTTATTGTAACTTGGTAGGATGACTTATAATGTCTTGATGAGAACACCCCTTTTGGTCGCGATCGGTCAACAATGATGGCTGCAAGAGCCTGAAACCTGAAAACCTTTAGCACAGTCTACAGGTCATATTTATGAAGGGATTTCATTGTAACTTGGTAGGATGACTCTGTATAATGTTTAGATGAGAACGTCCCCTTTTGGTCACGATTGGTCAACCGTTATGGCTGCAGGAGCCCAAACCTGAAAACCTTTAGCACATTCTACGGGTCATGTTTATGAAGCAATTTCATTGTGACTTGGTAGGATGACTCCGAATAATGTCTACATGGGAACGTCCCCTTTTGGTCGCTATTGGTGAACCGTGATGGCAATGTGAGCCCGAAGCCCAAAAACCTTTAGCACAGTCTACCAGTCATATTTATGAAAGGATTTTATTGTATCTTGGGAGGATAACTTTGTGTAATGTCTAGATGAGAACTTCCTATTTTGGCCATGATCGGTCAACCATGACAGCCACACAGGCACGTGACTTAGATTTGTTTAGCACAGTCAACAGTTCATATTTAGAAGCAATAACTTGGTATGATGTCTAGTTTAGACTGTCGTATTTTAGTCATGATCGGTCAGCCATTACCACTGTCTGGTCACTTGACCTAGATTCCTTTAACACTGCTTACAGGTTGTTTTTATGAAGGGATTTCATTGTAACTTGGTAGGATAACTTGGTATGATATCTAGATGAGACTGTCCTATTTTGGTCATGATCGTTCAACCGTGCCCACCGAAACCGTCACAGGAACTATATTCCTTTAGCAAAGTCTACAAGATATATTTATGAAGGGATTTCATTGTAACTTGGTAGGATGACTCATTTTGGAATGATTTTACTGTAACTTGGTCACTTTGGTTGACGTACGTTAACTTTTAGGGCCACATCAACAAAGGTCTTAATTCTTTAGAACAGTCTACACACAAATTATTCTTATTGAAAACATAGCATACAGGGAACAGAAATTAACATATTCTCAGTTATCACATTTCTTGTCTTAGTTCATAATACTTTCATAAACATTGGAACATTATCCTTTTCATCAAACACAACACCCAATCAAGTTAAGCTACAGTGTCATTGACACTTTCATTTGACGGTGTGCAATGGTTCTGTGGTTTAGGTGTTGTACTCCTGAATGCCACTTACCTAACATATTTTTACTCACCTATCCACATTTCTGCCTCCCCGTCTCCATGTCACGATGGTGCGGACAAATGAGGCGTACCGATTGCGGCAGCAAAACTTTCAAACTTCGAGACGAATGTATGCTGGAGTCCCGTTATGGCTTGAGTGAGCTGAGTCAAAGTGGCATCATGGGGAAGTTCCTTTGTGTTTGACCCCGATGCAGTTCCCCTTGCATTATCTGGGCCAGAAGATGCGTGCCCATCTGCCACTTGGATCCTGCCTTCCCGATCATCCACAGTCAATGATAAGGTGTTGTGTTAATCCGATTGCGGGATATCGAACACAGAAGCAGTCTTTGAAACTTGTTTTACAGACAGTGGCGACATTCCCGATTGCGGGGTGGTGGAACCACTCGCCAAACTCCTTTTTCCGACCAGTCCTCCTGAGTAGTTAAATCTTTCCATTTCTGTTGGTTATAGACATGTTTTCCAAAAATGCGTAAGCCAAGATTCGTGAAAAATTAACTTTTAAAAAGAGAGATTACGCTTGATTTGATCGATGACCTGAATCTTTTGTGTGTGTTGAGAACAAAGGTGAACACATGACCTTTTGGTGAACTCGCACAATCTCGTGGGATCCCGTACGGAGACGGGAGAAGACAAAATTGACATTGATCCTCCAAGGTTTAACCCTTTACCTAACATGAAAAGCAGACGACACTTGCAAAAAAAATTCTTGAATAACTAAATTTTTTCATTTTTTGTCTCAAAAACATAGGTTATGACCCCTCATTGGAACGAGCTCAACGAGCTCGTTCCAACGAGGGGTCATAACCTATGTTTTTGAGACAAAAAATGAAAATATTTTGAAAATTAATTGGCGATTTTTGAGAATAGCGCTGGCCGGTTTTGGCCGTTACGTTGGGTAAAGGGTTAAATGTTATTAAGGTGTATCTCCAGTGTGACAGATTTGTTATAGAGGTCTTTGGCAGTGTACACAGTGCAACAAACTGCATCAGTGTTTTTAAGAATACATAAAGTTTTGACAAGGTACATGTGTATATGAACCCTGTCAGTTACCTGTTCAATGAAAATGTTGTTCTACTGGAAAGCTATCATAATCACATTAATACAAACATTATTTCAAAATGCTGGAGTTCAATGATTTTGTAAACTGAGCCAACCTTCCTTGCATCAAAATGAGTGTAATGCAGTATTTATCAGGTCACTCTTTTTGATTAAAATTGAACGTGATGCCCTGCTTTTTGTCACACAGATACGTACAAACTTATAAATAAAATTTATTTAAGCTGCCATGTTATTACCGGTGTACCCCATCATCTTCCCCTGGATATCTTTCCTCGAAGATATCTCCCCCCCCCCCCCCCATCCTGAATATCATCTCCCCCCACTCATGATTTTTTGTGTGTTCAATTCCATTTGATACTCAAATGTTGAGACATGCATTTTTAGCTCAACTTTGGCAAAGCCAAATTCGAGGTATTGCCATGGCCAGTCGTCCGTCTGTCGTGCCGTACACACTGCTCGGGCTAGAGGCCGTATTTATGAACCAATCTTTACGAAACTTCTTGGATACCCTTGTTAACACCGTGAGACGATAACGAGTGTGTTTGGTCCGGTCCGAAATTTACGACTGCTGCTGGCAGCCATTTTGTACCAAAATTAGGTGCAATCAGATTTTTGTGCAGAACTTTCATATGAAAGCCCCTATTTGAATAATTTTTTTGTATGAATATTTAGTACCATGGGATACATCACATATAATATGGGGTTTTTTCTTGTGCATAAATTATGCAAATTAGACTAACTTTTATTTATTTAGTGTTACTTTCAGCACTGTGAGTGCAAATGCCAATATAGCTCGGGCTAGAGGCCGTATTTATGAACCGATCTTTACGAAACTTCTTTGGTACCTTTGTTATCACCGTGGGACGAGAACGAGTGTTTTGGGGTCCGGTCTGAAATTCAAGATGGGCTCTGGCAGCCATTTTGTACAAAATTAGGTGCAATCAGATTTTTACGCAGAACTTCCATATGAAAGCGCTAATTTGAATAATTTTCTGTGTGAATGTTTAGTACCATGGGATACATCGCATATAATACAGGTTTTTTTCTCGTGCATAAATTATGCCAATTAGACTAACTTTGATCTATTTGATGTTACTTTCAGCACTGTAATTGCAAATGCCAAAACAGCTCGGGCTAGAGGCCGTATTTATGAACCGATCTTTACAAAACTTTTTGGACACCTTTGTTATCACCTTGGGACGAGAACAAGTGTTTTTGGGTGCAGTCCAAAATTCAAGATGGCTGCTGGCAGCCATTTTGTACCAAAATTGGTGCAATCAGTTTTTTGTACAGAACTTTTGTATGAAAGTTCTGATTTGAATAAATTTCTGTATGAATGTTTAGTAACCTGGAATACATCACATATAGTACAGGTTTTTTTCTCGTGCAAAAATTATGCAAATTAGATGAATTTTGATTTATTCAGTGCTACTTATACAGAGTAAGTGCACATGTCAATACGGCTCGGGCTAGAGTCTGTATTTATGAACCGATCTTCACGAAACTTCTTGGGTACCTTTGTTATCACCTTGGGATGAGAACGAGTGTTTCTGGGTGCGGTCCAAAATTCAAGATGGCTGCCAGTGTCCATTTTGTACTGAAATTAGGTCCAATCAGTTTTTTGTACACAACTTCTATACGGCTCAGACTGGAGGCCGTATTTATGAACCGATCTTTACGAAACTTCTTGAGTACCTTTGTTATCACCATGGGATGAGAACGAGTGTTTTGGGGTGTGGTCCAAAATTCAAGATGGCCGCCAGCAACCTTTTTGTACCAAAATTAGTGCAATCATTTTTTTGTACAGAACTTCTGTATGAAAGTTCTGATTTGAATTAATTTTTGTATGAATGTTTAGTAACATGGAATACATCACATATAATACAGGTTTTTTTCTTGTGCAGAAATTATGCAAATTAGATGAATTTTGATTTGTGCAATGCTACTTATACACAGTAAGTGCACATGTCAATACGGCTGTGGCTAGTGTCTGTATTTATGAACTGATCTTCACGAAACTTCTTGGGGTACCTTTGTTATCACCTTGTGACAGGAACGAGTGTTTTTGGGTGCCTTTGTTATCACTGTGCTATGAGAACAAATATTTTTGGGTTCAGTCAGACCCACTCTAGAATCAAAGATTTCTTTTCTAGTTGAGCATCTAACTGTCGCCCACCTTTTCAATACTTTACCTACACATTTGTTACAGGCTACGGTCAGTATTTATGTACAGACCGATACAGTACTTTACATGTACCTTTGTTATCAGGTCATTACCTGGATGTTTTTCATTGCTGTGTCACATAGTATACATGTACATGTCTTAAACAAGGTGGGCTACAGTGTCATTGACACTTTCATTGTTATCAATTTCAGGCATTTATTTTTAGAAAAAACATCACACCACGAAATAGAAATGTCATTTGGGACAGGATTAACAATGTCATGTAATCAATCACTGTATCACAAACTGGTGAAAGTTTTTCCAAAACTCTGTTTAGATTGTGTGCGTGCCCACTTTTAAAGGCAAATAGCTTTGAATTAATGGGAAATCTTTTTTTCATGAGGGAGGGGCAGGGGAGATATGCAGGCCTGAATAGCTTTCCTCACCCTACATCACATGAGACATTTTCCACAATTTAGTTTATATGGTATTACTGATCATATAAGGATCTTTGTTATCTTTCAGTAAATATTCAAAATTTGTGATTTGTATTGTTCATGCAGATATGGAATGTGGAGGGGCGGGGGAAGATATCCAGACCTGGATATCCCCACCTATGAAAATGTTTTTTTCTTGTTAATTCAATTCTCTTTCCATATCTAGCTGTAGGTACTTCAGCAAGCTGACCAATCACAATACAATAATTTTCTTTGCAGTAGGAAAAAAACTCACATACCCTGTTAGAATTTTATGCACCCAGAATCATTGTCTCAAAATACATGAAATTCTAAAGGCTACATGGTGCCCTGCTAAAGGCCTGTATAACAAATTTTGGGAGTACAGTGGAGCATTGTTAATTGAATAGCCACTTTGCCAATGAAAAGTATTCAATTAACAGAAGTATTCAATTAACAGGGATTGTATCACTTTCCTGTATTCTAGAGATAAACATAGCATATATTCAATTATATTTTGTTTGACAGAGCTCAGTGAGCTCTGTCAAACAAGATATAATTGATTAAATGCCAGTACAAGATGTACTGAAGCCAAATAGGTCTATAAACAAAGGAAAATTGGGGAGAGTCAGAGTAATTTCTCAACAGATTACAAGATTTTTTTATTCAATTAACAGGACTTTACTCTATAACCTCTATTCAATTAGAGGTCAAATTTGTACTGGAGGTATGGTCAATGGTGTTGTGTTGGGAATTATATTCAATTAACAGGGTTATTCAATGAAGAGATATCCAATTAAATGGGCTCCACTGTATAAGTTATTCCAAGTAAACTTGATTGGTTATTATCCAAAGTGTTTTTTAAACAAATAGGCAGTAGTTTGCTAGTCTTTTTATTAAAGATTAATTCCTTTCACTGACTTTTTCTTTTCCAATAGCTTTGTATTAGCAAAGAGAGAGCGAGAGAGATGTCGTCGGCAAGACACAAAGAGACAGTTCCAGGTGCTGAAATCTGGCAATCAAGTAGATATCAATAGATTATTGTACAGAATTCTTAGTGCCTAGTAATATCAGGATAAATTTATATTATGCACAAAATGTTCTCAGCAAATTAAAATTGAAAAGATAATAAGTGAATGAGGAAAATGTAAAGAGAATTTTAAGAGATTTTAGTGTTCTTCAAGCCCTTATTACCAAACACAGTAAACCTTTATGAGAAATTCAAGAAAAAGGGGAGCGGTGGCATTGCGATAACCGGTTCAGATCACCAAAGTTGACCCTTTACCCAACGCAGATGATTTCAAACTTTATTATTTTAAATATCATTTTTTAAGTTTTTTTCAAAAAAATTCAACAAAACCATATCATGTGACCCCTCTTTGGAACGAGCTCAACGAGCTCGTTCCAAAGAGGGGTCACATGATATGGGTTTGTTGAAATTTTTCGAAAAATATTTTTTTCAGCTGCTGAATTTGCATATTACGCGGGCGGATACAGGCGATTCGTTGGGTAAAGGGTTAAGCAATGTCGAGCCTGGTTAGTCCTTGGATGGATGACCATCTGAGCGATTGATTCAGATGCCGTGTTATGTCCTTGAGCATTTAACTCTCTCTGTGCTGCAGTGCAGAATTACGATGTTGGGGAGCTGGCAACTGCTCGTCGTTGCTCGTGGTTCTTTCTGGGTACTCCGGCTTCCTCACCCTGTTCATGCTGTCCCAAATGGATTTTTTGTTCGGTGCCAAATGAATTTTTTTTTTATGCAAAATGAAAGATTTTAGTGCCAAATGTTAGTTGCACTAAAAAGTCAGAATTAGTCTTCATAGGTTAAAGTTCAACAGTTTATTATAGTTATACTGAAATTTATTGTTCATTTGTGTGACACACCACTCTGTAGAGAGTGCAATGGCTCCATAGACTTAAAACCAAAAGGCTGACCAGCAGTAGCTGTGATGTGTCCTTGGGCAAGATGCTTTATTTTGATTGCCTGCATGGGGGCACAGTGGTGTTGTGCACTAAGGTGTACTGCACACCGATGGTGCGCTTGCCCTCAACTGCTGGTAACTCTGATTGTGCAGAGTTCATAAGTTGGAGAGTCTGACAGTTGCACACCACTGCTCAGTGGTTCTTTGGTACTCTGTCTTTTTCCCCTCATAAAACTGCCCAACATGATCTGACCCTGGTTGTTGAAAGTGTCATTAAACCCCAATAAACAAACAAGCAAACCACCCAATGAGTGACTGTGTAACCAAATATTCTTTGCGCACACTGTATCTGTTGAAACAGCAAACTGTCAACTGCAGAATGAGGTCCCCAGAGGTGAATTTGGTGATGCTACCCTGCACAGCAGGGTAGCATCACAAAATATACTCTCTGTGAACCCCAATCTGAATCAAGGTCTCATGCCTAAAGAGATAAAGGTAACCAGAGGAAAACTTGGCCCACTGTATGGGATAGCATCAGCAAATTCAACCTCTTGGGACCTCATTCTGCAAATGACCGATTCCTTATTTCCAGGAATGATTGGTGTGGGAGTCAGAAAATTTTAAATAGAATTTACCTATGCAATATTTATATTCCTGATGCTTACCTTTTCAGAAATAATAAAAATGACCAATATACACTATAACTTCATATTTTTTATTCCGTAAATATTGTCTGCTTCATGGACAACAAGCTTCAGATAAAGTTACTCTTTTCATGTAGTATGGTAATACCGTAATTATTACCAGATATGTTTAACACTGAACAAGTTTATACCTCTAGTAGCTGTGTTGCCACTACAGTCATTACACTTCCATAAAGATGTCTCAATTCAATGCTTCCATAATAGTAAAATCGGATAAGTCTTAAACATTTTATCTTAACCCTTTGAAGTCTCAACAGCAGCAAAATTTTAATTAATGAAGCACCGGGTTGCACCTGGTGCTTCATTAATTAATTTTTTGATGATTGTTCCTATAATAAATGTTTGGAATCTAATATTATTACGTCCGTGGAAAAAAATGCCTACCGGTGGAAAGTAACCAGTCCACGGCGGCCGTACTGTGTATCGGAAATCCTTTTCGGTTTGATGTATCTCTCTTAATCTATTTAACCGCCGGTTTTAGTCAATGTGTAAGGGGGCGCGGTGGCTCAGTTGGTAGAGGTGCAGGCTGCAAGCCGAGAGGTCCTCGGTTCGAATCCCACCTACGGCTTCCCCGTGGGTACCCCGGGAAGTAAGCAGCACTTGTTTACTGTGGTAAACCAGTTCCGCTTTACTAGTAAAATAGGGCCCAGTCACCAATGCTTGGGGTGAAAGTCCTCTAAAATGGGCAACATGTAGATCAATGATTGACTAAACTTGACTTCATCTCCAAGTTGTGTCACGATTAGCCATGGTGCATAAATATGTGACGTTAACCACCAACAAACCAACAAACCACCTACGGCAACCGCGTTGTGTCCTTGGGCAAGACACTTCACCCCCATTGCCCACGTGGGGGCACGGTGACGCTGTGTACTAAGGCGTACTGCACGTCGATGGTGCACCTGTCTTCAACCAATGCTAACCCTGCTTGTGTGGAGTTGGTATGTTGGGGAGCTGACAGTTGCTCGCCATTGCTCGGTGGTTCTCTCCGGGTACTCCGGCTTCCTCCACCCGTAAAACTATCACGTTCATGGTTAGCCATTGTGCAGAAATATGTGACCTTAAACACCAATAAATAAATTGTTCAATGGCAGCGAATAGAAGAGTCCATATTCATTATTGGGGTAGATCAATCAATATTTTCAAAGTGCAGCCTCAGGGCTGCACTTTGAAAATATTGATTGGTCTACCCCACACATTTACTGAACAGCCAACCTATTTAATGACGTTATGACGTATCCTGTTGCTGGCCGGAAAAATGGCCACTAGGATTCAAAGGGTTAAGATGTGTTTATTCATTTGACCCAAAGGCTACAGAAGAGTGTTGTGGAATAAATCAAATAAATATACAGTGTGTCAATAATTCCAGTATGTTGCATTATTCATTGAACCCCCTCTATAATGAAATATTAACCGTTTACCTAGCTGAGAGGTCCTCGGTTCAAATCCCACCTGCGGCAGCCGCATTGTGTTCTTGGGCAAGATACTTCACCCCCATTGCTCACGTGGGGGCACGATGGCACTGTGTACTAAGGCGTACTGCACATCGATGGTGCGTTTGTCTTCAACCAATGCTAACCATGCTTGTGTGGAGTTAATATGTTGGAGAGCTGACAGTTGCTCGCCATTGCTCGGTGGTTCTCTCCGGGTACTCCGCCTTCCTCCACCCATAAAACTGTCACGGTCATGGTTAGCCATTGCGCAGAAATATGTGACCTTAAACACCAATAAATAAATAAAGTGTTTATTGGGGTAGACCAATCAATATTTTCAACGTGCAGCCTCGGGGCTGCACTTTGAAAATATTGATTGGTCTACCCCACACATTTACTGAACAGCCATCCTATATAATGACGTTATGACGTATCCTGTTGCTGGCCGGAAAAATGGCCACTAGGATTCAAAGGGTTAAGATGTGTTTATTCATTTGACCCAAAGGCTACAGAAGAGTGTTGTGGAATAAATCAAATAAATATACAGTGTGTCAATAAATCCAGTTTGTAGCATTATTCATTGAACCCCCTCTGTAATGAAATATTAACCGTTTACCTAATGAATCGGCGACATCCGCCTGCTGAATTTCCATATTGAACAATTGAAAATATTATTTTTTAAAAAATTTCATGTGATCCCTCATTAGAATTATCTCATTGAGCTCATTCCAATGAGGGCTCACATGATATGGTTTTGTTGAATTTTTTTTTTTGGGGGGGGGGGGAGGGGGGCGCGGTGGCTCAGTAGGTAGAGGTGCAGGCTGCAAGCCGAGAGGTCCTTGGTTCGAATCCCACCTGCGGCAGCTGCGTTGTGTCCTTGGGTAAGACACTTCACCCCCATTGCTCACATGGGGGCGCGGTGGCACTGTGTACTACGGCGTACTGCACGTCGATGGTGCACTTGTCTTCAACCAATGCTAACCCTGCTTGTGTGGAGTTAGTATGTTGGGGAGCTGACAGTTGCTCAGTGGTTCTCTCCGGGTACTCCGGCTTCTTCCACCCGTAAAACTGTCATGGTCACGATTAGCCATTGTGCAGAAGTATGTGACCTTAAACACAAATAAATAAATGTTGAAATTTTTTGAAAAATTTAAAAAAAAAATATTTAAAATAATAAATTTTTATATTGTGAGCATTGGCTAATGGGTTAATCCTGCTTATAATATAAAAAATTTATTTCAATGCTTTGTTGGTTAGTGTACTCAGTTTGCTGCTTCCTAAAATTTTATAATATTAAGCAGCAGCTGTGGATCCAGGATCTTTTTTTCTTTTCTTTTTTTTTTGAAGGGGGCACATTTCAATCATGGGTAGCATCGAATAGAGGGCAAGCATACCCTTTCTTGGTGTTGGAAGCCAATTTATAATGGCTCATACAACAGGAGACTAGTGGGGGAGATATGGGCATATGCGTGGGGTATGTTATTATATGCAATAACACATGGATATCCACTATTCGTGTGGCTGTAAAGATGCACAAGGTTAGTTGATTACAGGTTACATACAGTTAAAACTAGAAGACCTGTCACAAACAGCGCGCTTATCTAGGCTTAATTGTGCGTATGAATTGCGCGCAATTGCCATATCCAATGGCATCCAAAGCACGGCAGGTTATCCTGGTTACTTATAGCAAACACGGGCAATGTTTCTGCCAATGGACCTCCGGGTTACCCGGAGGTCCATTGGCTGAAACATTGCTTGTGCACAGGCCATATTTACAGAATTTGATAGCCTTACTATGGCCATATCGCGTAGATTAACACGCATATCGACGTGTTATTTGTGCGCATTTCAGGACAGGACTTTTAGTTTTAACTGTAGGGCATAGGATTCAAGACACAAATGAGAATATTTATAATGGATTGTGGATATTTTTTTTAAAGTGAATTCCAAATTGAAAACATAGTCTATTTAGGAGATAAACATCTCTTGTTGAGTTAGAAACAAGATATGTTTATCTCCATTGAAATTCCTGTCATCATTAGAAATGACAAAATTGTCCAAACCCATTTTACTTGAAGAAAAGCAATCCAAAAAATATGATTATACCCCCCCTCCCCCCCCCCCCCCCTGCAAACAAAGTTTGGGGGGTATATAGGAATCACATGGCCGTCCGTCCATCTGTCTGTCTGTCCATCCTTATAAGCGCAAATCCGAAACTGTTAGAAGAATTTTCATGAAACTTTACACAATGGAAGAACTCCATATGAAGATGTGCATGAAGCAATATAATTCCATTCGGACATTTCCAAGGGGAGATAATCTAACTTATACATTTTAGGCGTGGGGGGGGGGGGGGTATCACTTTGTGAGCTTGATCACAGTACCTCTAGTTTTCAATCTCTCAACTGCCCTCCCTGCCTTTGGACCAAGGGGAGAAAGGGTGGCTGACAGTGCCCTTCGCAGGTTTGTCACACAATTTTTTTCAGTGATTTATTCTCGAAATAAAGCTAAAATACACACCAAACCTGTTTGTGAGCTTTTAAAATTCAATGGGGGAGTTTGGGTGGAGGTGAACCCCTCCCGATGGGATGGGACACCTCCTCTCAAACTCCCCCATTCCAGGCCTTCAGGACATGCATGCTTCACCTAATGCCAGCAAATGACCTTTTCCTGGGATCTGACCCTCCTGCCTTTAAGAGCTTCCGGCTCCCCTGGTTGTTAACACTGAATGCAATACCGCGACCATTACCAATCATTCTCAGTTTAATCATTCTAAAAATACCAGTAACGAAACCGAACTTGAAATTTCTCTACCACTCAGCTCTAATGATTGCATCACGTTGATAATAGTATCTGTGTGATAGCCTACCATAAACATACCAATGTTGGCGTATATTGCCCATCTCTAAGTCTTTAATTATTTCTTACTTTTCCATGCATGATTAGTTGATTCGAGAGATTTTTTTTTTTAAAAACTGGTACCTAATTCTCATCGTAGTGCAGTAGTGTTCACTCGTGTTATTGTGGTAGACATCAGTAGAAGCAAGATCGAACCAATACATTAGTACGCATCGTCAAACATTTATCTACGCAGATAAATATCATGATGAACATTTCAAATTGCCAAATTAAATGTACATACTCATTGATAAAGTAGTTGCTGTTTTTTTTCTTATATTATTGATAATAGAAAGAATTAGATTAGGCCTAAAAAATTAAATATCTGTTTCTCAGGCCCTCCTGCATGGTCCTTATGGCTGCCGCATGCTCTCTTTTTATAACCAATGTAAACTTTAAAAAAAATTAAAATGAAATGGTTTATGTCTGATATTTTACCCAAGTTAAAAAATTTTACAAATTTGTCCCTTGAGTGCAAGAAGGCTTTGCAATGCTAAAGCATTGCAAAGCCTTCTTGCTCTCAAGGGACGAAATACTCCACCACCCATGCTATTCCATTAGATTATGAGGCATAAACCAGGAACATGACCTCTCGACGGCAAAGAAATAATTACAGAAATAAAAAATAAAATAAAAATACACTCGTCCGCATGCAATTTTACAAATAATGGCCTGAGAAACAGAAGATTTACTTTGTGTGACCTTCTATAGAATTATTTATATGTAAATAATATTGTTGAAATGGCATCACTTGTCGGGTTTTTTCATGCATTTTCTTTTATTTCTTTTTCTATATATTACTAACCATTGTATTTGCATGAATACCTGGAAAAAATTTTCTATGCATATCACACATCCCACCATTATTATTGCTGCAAAGAGACTTGAATGTTTTCAGGTGTAAGCACTTTTCCCAACGAATTACTCTACCAGTAGAACAAGAGAGGTTCTGATTATAAATTAATGTGAAATTCTGTTATTCAGGGCTTAAAATTATTGCGAGAGCAGGCCTTTAAATTCATTTATTTTGGGCACACCATTTTGTCCTAATTTGGGCACATTAAAACCAGAAATGACAGCCTTATCCTGTTATGTTTTATTGCCATGCCTTTCTTTGTGTTTATATGGTCATATTAAGATGGAAGTTATTCTCAAATGTAGAAGAGGCACGGAGAATTCATATATTTTTCTTGATGTCTTCACACCTTCTCTAATTTGGGCACACGTATTTACAGTGAAATTACAGTAATCTAAAGGCCTGGCGAGTCAAAATCGATTCACGCAAATGATTCTCGCAAGAAAAACAATGAGAATCAACTTTGTTCATGCGAAATGTTTATTTGATTCTTGTCATGAATTCTACAGGTTGCTTTAAGAATCCAGAAGAATTCTTATTCTTTGCACCCCCTCCCCCCCCCCCCCCCATAATAAGGTAACAAAACTTCACTTAGCAGTGGTGTCTAGTGAAATCTTGGCGGCCTATACAGGCCTTCCTTTTATTATAGTATATTTTAATGGGCACTATCTTGTTTTGAAGGAATGTAGAATGTTTGTTTCTGATCCCCCACTGGGAATCGAACCCTCAGAAACTCAGCCTGGTAATCAGGAGTTCAGCACTTAAACCACGAGACCATCGCACATCGTGGTGTGAAATTCAGCTTAGTGCTGTTAACTGGTAGAGTGCTAGAAGCCACTATCAGGGCTTTCAGAAAAATGAGGGTACCAGAGTAAAAGCCAACACAGTAGAATCCTCTTAATTGAATATCCATTTTGCCAGTGAAAATTATTCAATTAACAGGAGTATACAATTAACAGGGATTACATCAGTTTCCTGTGTTCTGGAGGTAAACTGAGCATTTATTCTATTATATCTTGATTGACAGAGCTCATAGAGCTCTGTCAAACAAGATATAATAGAATAAATGCCTGCATTTATTCTATTATATCTTGTTTGACAGAGCTCATAGAGCTCTGTCAAACAAGATATAATAGAATAAATGCCTGTATTGGATGTAGAGAGGCCAAAAAGGTTGATAAATAAGAGGAATTTGTTGCGTGTCACTTTAAGTTTTTCGACATATTACAAAAATTTATATACAATTAACAGGAGTTTACTCTTCAACCCATATGCAATTAACAGATCAAATTTGTACTGAAGGTATGGTAAATGGTTTTGTGTTTGAAAATTATATTCAATTAACAGGGATGTACAATTAAGAGATATCCAATTAAGTGGGCTCCACTGTATTTACCTTGCTCGTTTGTCACATTCAGTCAAATGCAAATATTATTTTGTTCAGATAAATTTGTTTTATGACAAATTATTGGAGAGTGCCTGTGGGCGTGGTGCCTGTGGGCGTGGTGCCTGTGGGCACTCTCCAATAATTTGGCATAAAACAAATTTTGAATAACAAATTATTTAGCCCTCAACCAGTTAAATGACATGAACAGATCGAACAAAACTATTTCTAACATTATCAGGGTTTCCGTGGGGCCTTGGATTTACTGAATGTCTTTGAATTTGATTAAGGGTTATTGAAGGCCTTAAATCCTGGAAAATGGGTCAAGAGGCCTTTTAAAGCCTTGAATATTCGTGAAATAAAAACACCAATGAAGGCCGTAATATTAACTATATAGTTTTATATGCAAGAGTTTGTGACGGTGTAGGCCTCAACCCCCTCCCCCCCCCCCCCCCCACCCCGGTCAGTCTTTACTTGGAGGAGGGGATAATAAATGGAGGGTCTTAGTCAGGACAAGTGAAGGTAGGGACTTGAAAATCCTTGAATTTGGCTATTGTATGTACAGGCCTTGAAAGATGCAAGAAAATGCCAAGAAACAGCCCTGAAAAGCCTTAAATTTTATCTGTCCTTGCCTGCAGGAACCCAGAGTATAACTATAACAAGTATCACAACGTATAACAATCCCACCTGTTGTAATAGTTTAGGTATATATATATTCATATATTCAGTAGTATTAGTACTTGAATTGGCAACGCAGCACAGCAGTTTTGATGTGTACCAATATCTTTCATTAGAATTCTTTAGGAAAAGGTGTATAAAGTCGTTAGACCCAATTTTATATTCATACATCAATAGGATTGGCAATCAAGCTTTACAACATATATTAACTCCTTCCTTGATTCCAAGCAAATATTTTGAGAGATAATCATTCAGCAACAATATTGTGACCTCTTTTTTCTTGATTACTACAGTATAGTTGCCGTGGACTGGTCGAAATCCACGCATGGGCAGCAATGTCCATGCATGTGTTTACCAGGTAATAAAAATCATCATCAACAAAATTTTAATTAATGAAGCACATTGAAAGTGACCAGTTCTCGTCAGCCATACTGTACTCGGTAATCTTTAGCCAGGGGTATCATAAAGATAGGGGAAGAGGGGTGTAGAACCTGATGTCTTGATGTAGTAGGTTGGAATGTTGTTCACTCTGAATCATAGATAAAAAAAACTCACAAGTTCTTGGAAAATATATTTTAGATAAATACATGTAGTAGTTGTCATGACCTCAGTAGGTAGAGGTGCAGGCTGCAATCCGAGAGGTCCTCGGTTCGAATCCCACCTGCGGCAACCGCGTTGTGTCCTTGGGCAAGCCACATCACCCCCATTTCCCACGTGGGGGCAATTTACTCTCCTACCTGAGAGGTTCGTAAATCGTGACAGTATTTATTTATTTATTTATTTATTTATTTATTTATTTATTTATTTGTGTTTGTTTGTTGGTGGTTAACGTCACATATTTATGCACAATGGCTAATCGTGACACAACATGGCGATGAAGTCAAGGATAGTCAATCGTTGATCAACATGTTGCCCATTTTAGAGGACTTTCACCCCAAGCATTGGTGACTGGGTCCTATTTTACTAGTAAAGCGGAACTGGTTTACCGCAGTAAACAAGTGCTGCTTACTTCCCGGGGTTCCCACGGGGAATTTGTGTTTAAGGTCACATATTTCTGCACAATGGCTAATTACGACCCTGACAGTTTTGCAGGTGGATGAAGCCGAAGTACCTAGAGAGAACCACTGAGCAAAGGCAAACAACTGTCAGCTCCCCCACATACCAACTCCACACAAGCAGTGTTAGCATTGGCTGAACACAGGTGCACCATCGACATGCAGTATGCCTTACTACACAATGTCACCGTGCCCCCACGTGGGCAATGGGGGTGAAGTGACTTGCCCAAGGGCACAATACGGCTGCCGCAGGTGGGATCCAAACTGAGGACCTCTCGGTTTGGAGCCTGCATCTCTGCCTACTGAGCCACTGTGCTCCCAAATTGTGACAGTATCAATACCATTATTAATCCTTTACCCAACACATATAATATCAAAATATTTTTTGTTTTTTTCAAATTTTCTGAAAGATTTCAACAAAACCATATCATGTGGGGGGTCATATGATAAGGGTTTGGTTTTTTTTTTTTTTTTTTTTTGGGGGGGGGGGGGGGCAGGGGTGAGGGGCATTTATGAAAAATAATCTTTTATCTGCTCAATTTGTAACTTACACAGGCAGTTGTGGCAGATTTGTTAGGTAAAGGGTTATTAATACTGAGAGTATTTGGACGCCCCAGATTGAATGCTAATAATTCAGATACAAATAAATAAAAGCGATGTGGTGCCGTAATTTAATAATTACACTTTTGAGAAGCGTTATTTCTCCTCTCTTTATATAAAGAAGTGTATGATGTCTCTCATAAGGGGCGGAGCTGCAGTAACCGGTTCCCGTCAGATCACCAAAGTTATGCAACATCGAGCCCAGTTAGTCCTTGGATGGTTGACCGTCTGAACAATTGTTTCGGACTCCTGCGTTGTGTCCTTGGGCAAGGCACTTGACCTCGATTGTCCACATGGGGTCACGATATTAAGGCATACTGCACATCGATGATGCGCATGTCTTTAAGCAATCTAACTCTGCCTGTGCTGCAGTGCGGAGTTATGATGTTGGGGGGCTGGCAGCTGCTTGGTGGTTCTCTCCAGGTACTCCAACTTCCTCCACACGTAAAACTGTCATTGACACAATATGACCTTGGCTGTTAAAGGGTCAATTAAATCTTAATAAATAAATAAATAAATAAATAAATAAATGCATTTTGAAAATTTGTAATGTTCTATAAATAGTAACATGAATAAATCCCTAACCAAGCTAGCGGTTGTGTTATGCAGTTGCGATTTTGTATCAGAACACATTGCATTTTGGTTTTTACGGACCCAATACTTACTTGCTGTACTGCAAGATAAAGTGAGGAATCGTAAGATGAGGTTCAAAGATCCCCCCCACCCCCCACCCACCCACCACCAAATTTTTTTTTTATGTTCTACCACTTGTATTGTTAATGGATTAAAGAATGAAATGCAAAATATAATAAAAATATGTGATTACTTACTTTTGACATTGTGTGGAACTCGAGAATCTGTTAACCCCCTAACCTAACATGAAAGGAAGATGACACTGCAAACATAATTTTCAAATAATTAATTGTTTTCATTTGTTATGTCAAAATCATACCTTATGACCTCTCATTGGAACAGGCTCAAGGAGCTTGTTCCAATGAGGGGTCATAAGCTATGCTTTTGATACCAAAAATTTAAAAATAATGGAAATTGAATTGTGATTTTTGTGAATAGAGCTGGCTAGTTTTGGCCATTACGTTAGAAAAAGGGTTAACAGAAAGTGTGCTGGATAAGCTTTTTAGAGGTTGTCATCAAGTGACAAAACCAGCCCACATTGTTCTGTAGTAATTACCTCTCTCAAACTGTAAATAGAGTCATCACCATTAGCCAGTCTTACAAAGGGGTATTGAATTTATTTTACTTATGAAAACATCAACACGGGTGAGAAAATTCTGTTTTGTTGAAAGTGGAAGAACCCTTTGTAAACAGTATTATTTCCTTATAGCATAAAAGCTAGTGATTTGATTGGCTGACAAGTATGTAAATAATAACCATCATGGTCATGAATTATTTACACCATTCCCCAGCCCGTTGTAAAAAGATTAATATGCAGAGTATGTCGTTAATTTAAAAATAGTTCCTGAATATCCAATGTGATAATAATATGTGTATAACATTGTTATTCAATAAAAAATAAATATACGGATAAGGCCTAAAAAAATTAAAAATCTGTTTCTCAGGCCCTCCTGCATGGTCCTTTTGGCTGCCGCATGCTCTCTTTTGATAACCAGTAGAAACTTTAAAAAATTCAAAATTAAATGGTTTATGTCTGATATTTTACCAGAGTTAAAAAAAATTGATAAATTTGTTCCTTGAGTGCAAGATGGCTTTGCAATGCTTTAGCATTGCAAAGCCTTCTTGCTCTCAAGGGATGAAATACACCACCATGCTATTCTGTGGATTTTGGGGCCTAAAACATAAACCAAGATATGAACTTTTGATGACAAAGAAATAATTACAGAAATAAAAAATAAAATAAAAAACCGCTCGCCCGCATGCAATTTTACAAATAATGGCCTGAGAAACAGAAGATCTACTTTGTGGGACCTACTTGTAGTTGTGTTATTCCAGAGAAAATAATGGAACTATATTTCAAATGAAATTTATCGATCAATTTCAATTGTACTCCCACTCTCAAAGAGATTGGGGGTAAACTAGATTACATGCATCTGTCTGTCAATCCATCCATCCGGAACCCTAGCTCAACAGTGAATGGATGATTTCAATGAAACTCAGTATGTAGTGAGGCACTATGCAAAGGTGAGGGTATGTACCTGGACGTGACTCAACTCCTGTTTTCAAAATTTGCTGTTGTAGACTTTCTTAAATAGTTTCATCACACAGTTAAGATCCACTGAGTGTCCATCTATACATGTTTCTCCCTGCATAATGATGAAACCATTAATTATTCTAATAAGCTTATTATTAATTAATCCTAGAGAGTGTGGAGGCTCAGTAGTTTTGGCATTGGACCTCAAACCGAAATGTTTGATTCAATCCCCACCAGCAGTAACTGTGTTGTGCCTTTGGGCAAGGCACTTAATCCAGATTGCCCATGCAGGAACATGCTAGTGATGTGTACTAAGGCAAACTGCAGATTAATGCTTGTCTTCAACCAATGCTAACCATGTTGTGCGGAATTAGTTCATTGTGGAGTCTGACAGTTGCTCGGTGGTTCCCTTCATGTACTCCGGCTTTCTCCTCGTAAAACTGTCTGACATGAGGTGACCCTGCCTGTCAAAATTGTCATTAAACCCCAATAAAAAAAATGAATAAAAAAAATAAAAATAACTAATCCAGTTATCTTTGATACACCTCAACAGGAAAATCCAGCATTATACATGTAACTAATTAAAATAAAATTATATTTTGTTTGGCAGAGCTCTGCCAAAGAAAATTTTATAGGTAAAATTCAACCCTTATGCTCCTGAACTTAAATATTGATGTTGGTGTTTATTTAATAAAGTTTGTTGTTGAATTGATAAGGAAATTTCCCATATGTGTCAGTACAGTTAAAACTAGAAGTCCTATCACGACCTGTGCGCTTATCTAGGCTTAACTGCACGTAGGAATTGCACGTAATTGCCATATCAGATGGCATCCAAAGCATGGCAGGTTCTCCTGTGGTTACTCATAGAAAACACAGGCAATGTTTCAGCCAATGGACCTCTGGGTTACCCGGAGGTCCATTGGCTGAAACATTGCTTGTGCACAGGCCATATATACAGAATTTGATAGCCTTACTGTGGTCATAAAGCGCAGATTAACGTGCAGATGGACGTGCCATTTATGCACATTTCATGACAGGACTCCTAGTTTTAAATGTAAGATGTGAAACAACTGTACTCCAAACACTGTGCGACCATATTAATGACTTTATTTGGTTAATAACCCGTCTCCCCGACCATTGCTTTTGATCATTATTATACTTGCACTCTCGAAGAGATTTGGGGTAAACTGAAATACATGCATCCATCTATATGTCTGTCCATCCACCCATCCATCAGGATCCGTATCTCAGCAGTCAGTGTATAGATTTCAATGAAATTTGGTTTGTGGTGAGGCTGTATGCAATGGTGGTGGTAGCTCCAGTTATCCTCAAGTTGTGTGGGGGTGTGATGGGGAAATCTCACCTGTGGGGAAAGATATTTCAGTCACCAGCCTTGTCGAGTGTCAGGGTAAAAAAATCTCTTCCAAGTGTGAGATTTCTCCATTCCATCCCTCACCACTCAAAGATAATTTTTTGCCCACCACACACTACATGATGTCACTGAACTCAAAAGAATGCCTTAAGGGTAAATATTTTCTGTTCTATTGATTTATCATAGAGAAAAATGAATTGGAAATTCAGAAATAGCATCCAGATGTTTTTATACCAAAGGTATGTAGTTTAAAAACAAGCTCACAACAGGAACACATTAACATTTTGAAGCAGTTGAAACAAATAATATTCTGATGATATGACTTCTGAAGTTATTGATTATGATGTCATGTGGCATGTGCTAGAAAAAAAAATTCTCAAGTGGAATGTCTTGCTGAGTCACTTAAACTGAAGTGGGAGTGCAAACACTGTGTGATTGAAAGTATGTTGCATGAAAGCAACACATCATAATGTCAGCAACAAGAATAACTGAATTACTCAGGGGAGGTTTGGAAAAAAGTTCAGTACACAATGCCGTTTGTTTTTTGGTTTTTTTGCATTCAACCTTCCCGGACACTTACCCCTAAACCACAAGATTTTTCTTATTTTCTGCATATTTTTTACTGTCATTTTGAACACCCACCCCTCTCAGAATCAGGGAATGTCATACGGTTAGTTTTATAGAAACCATTTTTGACACATGAACCTGCGTTGGCCCTTTAAGTTGGGACTATTTTATCCAAATGGAACATGAGAGCTTTGTTTTAATTTTTCCTAAATTTTATTTTTTACTTTAACACTGCTTGGTGCAATTTGTTCTACTGTTAGTTGTGTCTTGATTCTTGACTTATGTTAAAAATATGTTGCATACACTTAAAGTCTTTATTTCTTAAGAACCATGAGGAACCTAAAAGACCTTTGATTATCTGTGATTATAAGAAATGTTTAAATCTGTTTAAATACACAAATAGGATATGAAGTTATAGAAATAGAGACACAAGGCCAAACACACTGCTGGTTCAAAAAATCATGTTCTCAGCACTGGGTCTAAATGGGATAGATAGCTCAACATACCCATCAGTACAACCCCCTAATATAACAATAACATGTTCTTTTGAGGGCGTTATGGTTCATTAATGGCCTTAGAAAAATGATTAATAGCCTGAGGGCCACTTAAAGGCCCGAGACGAAGTCGAGGGCCGTTAATGGTCCCAAGGGCTGTTAATCATTTTTCAAGGGCTGTTAATGTACCATGACGCCCGAAAAGGAATATGTTATTACTATTATTACCACTTACCAAAGAACGCCATTTCAAGCCACTGCAGACATTTTTGATTTAGAAATAGAACACCGTCATTTCAAGCCACTGAGACCTTTTTGATTTAGAAATAGAAGAATCGGATTGTCGTCTGTTTATTTACAAACAAAGGTCAAAGTTCAAAGTTGAGTACAATTTATTTGGATGACTCGAAAATAGGATTGCTGGAATTTGGCTGAAGCACTTTAACTTCAAACTCACGCCGTTATTTACAAAATGAAATTATTTATCGTATCAATACTCACCACCACTTTTAAATCCTAAATGAAGTTAATAATCTGAAATATATCATGGTTTAATCTGTTTTGTTGGAATAAATGTACAACAAACTTTTGAGCACATTAGTGTTATTTTTCCCGGAACATAAATTACCCACAATTCTAGGCTACCGTTCCATTTTCATTATTAACGCTATTTTTGCGGGCTGTTATTGAGTCTTATTGTCCACCTCAGATCATTTTAATAACCCAAGGAGTGCCCTATAAAGTGGTAATAATAGAGCTATAATGTGTGTGTATTAGTCTTGATTGTTTTAACTCTTCACGTAACGAATCGCCCGCATCCGCGCACACAATTTGCAAATTGAACAGTTTTCAAAATATTTCAACAAAACCATATCATGTGACCCCTCATTGGAACGAGCTCATTGAGCTCGTTCCAATGAGGGGTCACATGATATGGTTTTGTTGAAATTTTTTTTAAAATTTAAAAAAATGATATTTAAAATAACACATTGATATCGTCTGCATTGTGTAAAGGGTTAAGAGGAGTTATTTAAACATGTTAAGTGGGAACTTTATGACTAAGCAAGGCCTGAACACTTAACTTTAGCTAGGGTCACATGATATGGATTTGTTGAAAGTTTTTTGAAAAATTTCAAAAAAATAGTAATTAAAAAAATAATAGATTTTGATATTCTATGTGTTGGGTGAAGGTTTAAAGTGTTTAGTTTGGCATAAAATGGCACCACAAAAAATATTTGTAAGGGGTTGGAAAAAATGTGTTTTGAGCCATTTGATGGCCATCCACCCACCCTGGCATTGTGTACTGCAAATGTTTTCTGCCCCCCCCCCCCCCCCCCTCTCCCCACCTGAATACTGAATAACTGCAAAACATTTCCCAAAACATAGTCTAGGACCCTGACTAGAAAACATTTGATGAATTGTTTAGGTCATTAGCAATTTTTGTAGAATAAAAGAAAACGTTGAATGACTTTTAGAGACAGTATGGCAGCTTTTTATGTAGCGGGTTATATTGCAGCCAGATTTGACATATTTTCCAGAGGATTGTGAATATTTTCAATTTCAATTTTTTATTTTGTTATAAATCATGTATGAAGGGCAGGGATTGATATAAGAGAGAAGATGTGCAACTTTCCAGATTTTGCAATTTTGAATAAAGTGTTATGATTGTTTCCATTTTTTAACAAAGATTTGAATTTTTTTGTTTTTGTAAAGAAAACTTGTAAATTTCAAGTTCATAGTGTACTTGGAGCAAATAACATGTACAAATGTAAAGGTTATTGTGCAATATTTTCTATTTTATACAAGTTATCTCCCTTGTCATTTTATTTTCCACTGTGTGCACACTTTTGATCCCTCACATGAATTTCATCAACCTGAAGATAGAAACGACACTTTGAATGTATTTAATGACTCTCAATGTTTTATTTTTTCACGATATGCACCTGTCTGTAAATTATTTGATTTTTTATTACTGACATTGTTAAAGTAATAAGTTTAATGAATACAGTACAGTTACAACTGGAAGACCTGTCATGAAATGCGTGCAAATAGCACATAGATCTGCATGTTAATCTACGCGTTATGACCAAAGTAAGGCAATCAAATTCTGTACATATGGCCTGTGCACAAGCAATGTTTCAGCCAATGGACCTCCGGGTAACCCGGAGATCCAATGGCAGAAACATTGCCTGTGTTTGCTATGAGTAACCAGGAGAACCTGCTGAGCTTTGGATTCCATTCGATATGTTAATTGCGCGCAATCACTACGTGTAATTAAGCCTAGATAAGCACACAATTCGTGACAGGACTTCTTGTTTTAACTGTACAGTCGCCGTGGACTGGGCGTATTCCACATATGGGCAGTGATGTCCACTCATGTGTTTACCAGGTAATAAAAACCATCAGCAGCAGAATTTTGTACCCGGTGCTTCATTAATTAAATTTTTGATGATTATTCCTATAATTAGTGTTCGGAATCTACAGTATGTGGAGAGTGGACTGTAACCAAATCACCCGGGGAGTGGAGTTGTCACCCAAAGTGTCACTTTCAAATTACATGTGGACAAAAAACATAAGCAATGTTTAAGCCAATGGACCTCCGTGTATAACCCGGAGATCCATTGGCTGGAACTTTGCTTGTGCTTTTTATGCTTTGAAGCAAATTTGCAATTATTGCTTGGGTGGAATCTCCACTCTGTGGGTGATTCAGTGACAATACACTCTCCACATACTGTAGATTGCATTCATGGAAATATTGCCCATCCGTGGAAAGTGATCAGCTCATGGTGGCCGTACTGTAAACTTTTCAAGTGCAAGAATAAGTAAGCTTTTTTTCATTTCTTTGCAACATGCAAATCATCTCCTTACAAGCCTAAATACCACAAAAATATTTCTATCTCATATTTCCTTCATTGATTACTCCCATCCCTTGACATCAATTCTTGGTAAAAAGAAAGCTTTCCAAGAATTGTGTTATCCCTTTATTAGTATGTAACATGTCTTCTGATTGGCTAAAGTGGCTGAAACAAATATCATTGATGTTGACTATTTTCAAACATGCAGGTGAAAAGAGCGTTCTGTGTTTTTTCTCAGTTTGTCTCACGTACTATGTCAGTTTCTTAGAATAACCTTGGACCCATTTATCCAACGATAAAAATGGTGCCGTTGACATTTTAATCCTTAAGTCCCCATACAGCCACAAACTATCACTTTTATATTGCGATGAAAGGGAGGGTGGTGGCTCATTGATGTGGCATTGCACTTCTAACCAAAAGGTCCATAGTTCGATCACTGTCAGGGATAACTGTGTTGTATCCTTGGCAAAGGCACTTAATCCTGATTGCCCATATCGGGGCACGAAAGGCACTGTGTACTAAGGCGTACTGCACGTCCGTCGATGGGGCACTCGTCTTCAACCAACGCTGACCCTGCTTGTGTAGTGTTAGTATGTTCCGGAGTCTGACAGTTGCTTCCCACTACTCAGTGGTTCTCTTTGGGTACTCCGGCTTCCCCCACCCATAAAACTGTCCGACAAGAGGTGAACTTGGCTGTTGAAAGTGTCATTAAACTTCAATGA
The DNA here is from genome assembly GCA_031216915.1 of Pictodentalium vernedei. Classification (NCBI taxonomy): domain Eukaryota; kingdom Metazoa; phylum Mollusca; class Scaphopoda; order Dentaliida; family Dentaliidae; genus Pictodentalium; species Pictodentalium vernedei. The sequence continues at coordinate 37,676,929 of CM062295.1, read as the reverse complement.
ATAAATAAATAAATTATGTTGTCAATGATTTTACATTATTTTTGGCTTCCTGTACAGGCAGCCAACACTGATGTAAAAACGCTTTTAAGTCATCGGCTGCTGCATAGATATACATGTACATTGCAGTTATTATATAATTAATCTGAGGAAATAATGGTTAAGAATTTTGAATATCGAATCGGAATCATTCCAGTTCAACCGTGACACGTTAACTTGTTACCACATTAAATGAGTTTATTGAAATGCACATACATCTGGATATTTTTTCTATGGTAAACATGTTCTGCTTTACTGGTAAGTTAGGATCCAGTAAGCGACGACTGGGTTAGTCAAGGTGGCCGGTATAGGTGTAAACAATTGGCTAAACTTTAATATCATCATCATCAGGACGCACGGTGGCGTTACGGTAACCGGTTCTTGTCAGATTACCGAAGTTGAGCAACGTTGAGCGCTGTTAGTAGTTGGATGGGTGACCATTTCAGTGACTGATTCGTGCTCCCGTGTCGTGTGCTTGGGTAAGGCACTTAACCCCGATTGCCTACATCGGGGCACGATGACGCTGTGTACTAAGGCATACTGCACGTCGATGGTGCGCATGTCTTCAACCAATCTAACCCTGCCTGTGCCGCTGTTCAGGGTTACGATGTTGGAGAGCTGACAGCTGCTCGTCATTGCTCGGTGCTTCTCTCCGGGTACACCGGCTTCCTCCACCCGTAAAACTGTCACCGACATGATATGACGCTGTCTGTAAATGTGTCATTAAACCCTAATAAAAAAAAACAAAAAAAACAAAAAACTTAATATCATCATACTTACAGTACGTGGAGAGTGTATTATCACTAAATCACCCGCAGAGTGGAGATTCCACCCAAGCAATAATTGCAAATTTGTTGCAGAGCCTAATCAGCACAAGTAAAGTTTCAGCCAAAGGACCTCCGGGTTAAACCCGGAGGTCCATTGGCTGAAACATTGCTTGTGTTTTTTATTGATATGTACAACATTTGAAAGTTATAGCATGGGTGATAACTCCACTCCGCGGGTGATTTAGTTATAATCCACGTACTGTATGTTGTGATCATCTTAAAGATATATATACTGAAATTAACCTTAACCCTTTACCCACTGAGTCGGCCACATCCGCCCACGTAATATGCAAATTCAGTAGCTGAAAAAATATTATTTTACAAAATATTTCAACAAAACCATATCATGTGACCCCCCTCATTGGAATGAGCTCATTTAGCTCGTTCCAATGAGGGGTCACATGATATGGTTTTGTTGAAATGTTTTGAAAAATTTTTGAAAATTATATTTAAAATAAAAAATTTTGATATCGTCTGCATTGGGTAAAGGGTTAAGCTCCAATAATTAACCCTTTACCCCACAAATCGCCCGCATCCGCCCGCGTAATACGCAAATTCAGCAGTTGAAAAAATATTATTTTTCAAAAAATGTCAACAAAACCATATCATGTGACCCCTCGTTGGAACGAGCTCGTCGAGCTCGTTCCAACGAGGGGTCACATGATATGGTTTTGTTGACATTTTTTGAAAAATTTTAAAAAATGATATTTAAAATAATAAATTTTGATATCGTCTGCGTTGGGTAAAGGGTTAAATATTTGATAGCACACATTCCTTCAGCCAATGTCATCTCTTCCCATGACAGATTACTAAATTGGAGAGTCTGACAGTCACGTGCCACTGCACACTGGTTATATTTTTAGACTGCAGCTTCCTCCCCCTCCCCTCATAAAACTGTCTCATATGATATAACCCTGGCTGTAGAAATTGTTATTAACAACCCCCCATCCCCACACTGATTTTGAAATATTCAAATTTCAAACTATAAATTTTTCCCATAAATCACCTACGAATTTAACCAATTCATTCTTGTTTGGCAGAGCTCATGGAGCTCTGTCAAACAAGATTGAATTGGTTAAAGTTCAAGTTGCATTGTGGGAACAAATTTCTGCTTAAAGTTTTGGTATTTTGACATCAGAGTGCAAGGGGTTACACCTCAATAAACAAACAGTTACAAGCAAGTGTCTGCCCAAAAAGCCAATGAATGACTTGAATGTGACATGCCTGGTTGAAAAGGGCACAGGGATCTTTCCCAACAGGGTTTTGCACAATGACATTCCATCAACTCACACAAACTTACTCAAACGTATAGTTTCAATTTTAGAATTGATCTCAACAGCAAATCCGGTGAAATGAAAGTCCCATTCTAGAATTGATCACAGCAGCAAATCCAGTGAAATGAAAGTCCCATTGAAGAATTGATCACAGCAGCAAATCTATTGAAATGAAAGTGTTATTGAAAAGATCTCTGCTGCAAATCAGTTTCTATGGAAGTCTTATTCTAGAATAATGGGAGCGCATCACTTGAAATGAAAGTGGCTCTTCAAAACTTGTTTTTTCACATTTCTTAGGTTTTAAAGATTATCCATCCCATGTGACATTATTGTAATGAGATGAGCTCATTTGAATGAAAACTCTTAGCGGTAGTGCTTTACAAATGCTTTCATTACTCATACATGCTTTAAAACAACATTTCTCGCAATATTTTTGTAAGCATCAAATTGAACAAAATGTATTAAATAATTGGTGATTGAATTTACTGTACCAGAGCTGGACACGAACTACAAAAAAAAAAACAGAAGTGATAGGGTAGTATGACTAAATTTACTCTCTGTGAATCTCTGTGAACCTCAATCTGAATCAAGGTCTCAAACCTAAACAACAAGAGCTACCCGGAGGATAAATGGCACACTGTATGGGATAGCATCAGCAAATTCAACCTCTTAGGACCTCTTTCTGCAAATTCAACCTCTTAGGACCTCTTTCTGCAAATTCAACCTCTTAGAACCTCTTTCTGCAAATGACAGATTGCATATTTTCAGGCTTGTTTGTAAACCTCTCAAGTGAGACCTCTTGTGAAATTTGATGGAGACCTCATGAAAGGAGTCTTGTAACCATTCTGACTACAATCTGGAATGCATGGTTTGATCAGCCCTTGGAGTCCTGGCGTCGAGTCAACTCGAGTCAAATTACATGTATGATGTGTATTGTTCCTGGACTGGAAAAGCGGCCGATCATGTTCAAAGGGTGGGGGGCGCGGCTGCTCAGTTGGTAGAGGTGCAGGCTGCAAGCCGAGAGGTCCTCGGTTCGAATCCCACCTGCGGCAACCGCGTTGTGTCCTTGGGCAAGACACTTCACCCCCATTGCCCACGTGGGGCACGGTGGCGTTGTGTACTAAGGCGTACTGCACGTCGATGGTGCACCTGTCTTCAATCAATGCTAACCCTGCTTGTGTGGAGTTGGTATGTTGGGGAGCTGACAGTTGCTCGCCGCTGTTCGGTGGTTATTTCCGGGTACTCCGGCTTCCTCCATCCGTAAAACTATCATGGTCATGATTAGCCATTGTGCAGAAATATGTGACCTTAAACCCCAATAAATAAATAATAATAATGTTCAAAGGGTTGAAGTAGTGTCCAGCACTGGAACAGATTGACTAAACAACAGAAAGTCATACTCAGATCTTAACTGGTCGAGTGCTCAATTATTTCCGTAGGTAAAATTTATGCAAAAGGAATTGTTTTGTTATTATTCATTGGAGAGTGCCAATTGGCACTCTCCAATGAATAATAACAAAATAAATTGATATTTATAGAATATTTTTGCTTTTAACTGAATAACTGAAGGACAAATCCATTCAATATTAAGTCTTTTATTAAGGGTTCAGTATAGCCCAAATTTGGGCTTCCAGCACTCAACCAGTTAATTATTTTAAATTCACCATAAACATGTTGCAAATACTTCACTAAACGCCACATGTTATTTTTTATTATTATGTGATTTTTATGTTATTTTATTATGATTTATTATTTAGTTGTTTGCTTATACAATTGTTGTTAATATATTATTATTATTATTTAATATTATGACAAATTTAGCTGTGATACATAATCATAGAATAATAAAAAAAATTGGGAAAAATATTTCTTCTCTACGTTCTCTGGAGCTTCAATACACGGGGATGTATTATCCCCAAAATACCAGTGGAGTGGAGTTTCCACCCACAAAATGAATCAAATGCAAAAGGCACAACAAACGGATGGCAAGTTTCAAAAATTGAATTGAGTGTTCAACCCAGTAGTCAAATGGCTGAAACTTGTTTTTGCTGCTTATGCCTTTTCACGAATCTTGAAAGTTGTTGCAAGGGTGAAAATACTACTCAAGTGTTTTAGTGGTTGCCTACACCACCCCTTCCATCTCCATAGGAACTCTGGGAAGTGGATCACTGCTTAATTACTGTAGAAAACACTTTCTGGTTTACTGGTATACTAACACCGGGAAACCAACGTCTGTGGTGAGATTCCCAAGCCTAAAAATAACCAATCTGTCATTTACGGAATGAGGACCCAGTGGGTGAATTTGCTGATTCTATCCCATAGAGTGGGCCAATGTAAACCCTGGTTACCTCTTTCTGCATTGATTGGTCTACCCAATACATTCAATTGGAATAGTCCATTTTCAGTATCTGGGGGTAGACCAATAAATATTTTCATTGTGCAGCCTTGGGGCTGCACGTTGAAAATATTGATTGGTCTACCCCACACATTAACTTAGTACCCATCCTAGTATATGAAATTATGACGTATCGTGTTCCTGGGCCGGATAAGCGACCTCTCGTTCTCAAAGGGTTAAGATGTGACCGAAGATCCCCTCGCTTGATTTGTCTCTTTTCCGGTATTAAAAGTTGGGAGAAATGGACATTTGGGCTCAAAACCAATTTTCTCATCGTTCCGAAACAGTGTTTCGGTCTGATGGGGAAATTTGCTAAATATGCAAATTTCAATCACAAACATGTGTAGAAATGTATGGTCCCCAGCCAAAGTTTTGTGCATTGTATTCCTACCATAGCTTTAAGACACATCGGCTACCACATATATACACTAGTGTGTTGGACAGTGGGTGTTATTGTAACATAGTATAACATTTATTTGCATAAAACATCCTCTATAGGATAGTATGCGAGAATATACAAGCATTATGAACAAAAATATTACTCAAAACATTTCAATTTCATCCACCAATTTTGCAAGATCAAAATACTATATTTTATTGATTTGATACGCGAACCGGAATTTCCAATACACTTCACTAAACATATAATTGTCAGGTGAAACAATCCGGACCACGCTACAGATTTTTTGGCATAAACTAGGGGTTCTATTTTCAAATATATGTATTTGAATTGCTCATATTTACTCAGCTCGTAAAACCGTTGATCTCACTGTTGATCTAAACAAATGATTTTGATCGAAGCTCGGAATAATGTGTACACTCCGTAAGAAAACGGTATTCGCTTTCTATTTTCCATGAGTTAGTTTCACGGTGAGTATATATCGTGTCGATAACAGGCTTCGGCGGTTGATGATGTCGACCTTTCTCAGTAGCTAACTGAGGAATAATATGAAGCTTAGTGAAAGTTTCCCGGTCTTCCGCTGAGTTCCTTTCCACCAAGCGCGTTTCCATTTAATAGACCGCATATGACCGTGCACCCGAAGTTCAAACTGCTTTCTACGGTCCTGCATCTAATTAGCACCCTCCCCCTTTGAATTAACCCACCCCCTCCCCCCACCACATTTTCATAGATAAGTAATGTCAACCCTATTAGATCTGCTCGGGGTTATATTCAAAATTTGAGGCTTGTTTATTATGTCTGAACTCCTCACAGATGAACCGAGGAACAAGACCCAATGCAATACACCTATTGTCGGACCTCTCGTCTTTACTCTGCCAACAGAACGTTTTACAACTTTGTATCTCTCACCATCCCTACTTAAATAATAGTCCCTCCTCTCATATATTGTTTTCATTACAACACCGATGGCGAATTTTATATAATTACATTGTTAATGTAGTTATACGTTTTGGGTCCAAATACTCAATTCTCATTGGTCAGCTAAATGAAAACGTCATGACCAAATGTAATTCATTTTCCAATGAATACATTTGGTCGAACTTTGACCCACATTTACGGTAGAGCGCACTTGACAGAATGAAATTCGGGTGGTGTTTGGGCGGGTTTTTAACTTTTAGCGCCTCTCGCAGTGATCAAATCCGCTGCTGTTTCTTTGGTGACATTTCCCAACTGTGGCATAAAGCCCGTTACTAAAATACTCGTTTCCATTTCTAAAGTTGTGAAAATTAAAAATCAGAGATGTGCGCTTTGTCTTTTGTGTGAGGGTGGTTTTTCGCCTCGTTCGTTCGTACATGTTTTATTTCGTCTTTCTGCTTTGTTGTTTGGTAAAAAGTAGTTTAAACAGTTACGGAATGTAATTATAAGAATTGAATGCATTTTCTATAATCTTTATTGGAGTATGAACGTGTGGGAATGGGTGCAAATTATGTATGAATCCCAAAGGGATTCATACATAATTTGCACCCATTCCCACACGTTCATACTCCAATAAAGATTATAAAAATTGCATTCAATTCTTAATTGAACAACTTTATCCTCTGCGCTCTGGTGTCCAAATATCAAATTTTAATAAGCAATATAATAAGCAACTTGGAATTCAACCAATTCAGTTTGAATTAATTAATCCTTTAACCAACATTTAAAAAACAATCATTTAAAATAATAAATTTTGATATCCTGTGGGATATCAAAATTTATTATGCCCCGAAAAAATTTTTTCGGGGGTATATAGTCGAGGTCTCCGTACGTCCGTCCGTCAGTCCATACATACGAACGTTTTGTATTATAACTCGAGCATTTGTTGTCGGATTTTAATGTTCTTTAGTGTGGTGATAAGGCAGCTTGGGGGAACGGATGCCCTCATACCTAGCGTTTCGTCCATTCATGTTTAGTCGAGTTATGGCCCCTGTTTGTTTTTGGCCTCTGTTTCTGACTAAGATAAATTTACCATAGCCTATAACGTTGTTTGGATGAGCCAATTCTCTTGAAACATTCAGAAGTTCCTCCATCCGTCCGTCCGTCCGTCCGTACGTACGAACATTTTGTATTATAACTCGAGCATCGTTTGTCGGATTTTAATGTTCTTTGGTATGGTGATAGGGCAGCTTGTGGGGACGGATGCCCTTGTACCTAGCGTTTCATCCATTCGTATTTGGTAGAGTTATGGCCCCTGTTTGTTTTTAGCCTCTGTTTCTGACTAAGGTAAATTGTACCATAGCCTATAGGGTTGTTTGGATGAACCAATTGTCTTCAAACATTCAGAAGTTATTTATTTACATGCAAGTCCGACTTTGATACCTTCGGGGGCATCAGCACACGCGTTAGCGTTGCTCTTGTTGTTTTAATTATTGTTTTTTAAATGTTTTCAAAAAATTTCAACAAACTGTCATGTAACCCTCCCGTGAGAACGCCTTGTTTGTGAAGCAGTGCTTGTTTACTGTGGTAAACAAGTTCTGTTTTGCTGATAAAATAGGCCTCAGTCACTAATGCTTTGAATAGAATTCCTCTGAAATGGGTATAAACAACTGACTAAACTTGCCTTTACAGTTAAAACTAGAAGTCCTGTCATGAAATGCACACAAATAGCACGTTGATATGCGCGTTAATGTGCGCGTTATGACCCAATTAAAGCTATCATATTCTGTACATATGGCCTGCACAGGCAATGTTTCAGCCAATGGACTTATGAGTAACCAGGAGAACCTGCCGTGCTTTGGATGCCATTCGATATGGCAATTGCGCGCAATTCCAACGCGCAATTAAGCCTAGATAAGCGCACTATTCGTGACAGGACTTCTAGTTTTAACTGTATCTCCATATGTGACCTTAAACATCAATAAATATATAAATATGAGGTGACCACCTCATCGGAACGAGCTCGACGAGTTCGTCCCAGTGAGGTGGTCACTTCATATTTATTTTAAACATCAATAAATAAATATGAAGTAACACTCTCATCGGAACGAGCTCGACGAGTTCGTCCCAGTGAGGTGGTCACTTCATATTTATTTTAAACATCAATAAATAAATAAATATGAAGTAACACTCTCATCGGAACGAGCTCGTTCTAGTGAGGGGTCATATGGTTTTGTTGAAACTTTTTGAAAAATATATTTCATCCACTTCCCCGTTGGAACTCCGGGAAGCGAAGCAGGGCTTGCTTACTGTGGTAAACAAGTTCTGTTTTACTGATAAAATAGTACCCGGTCACCAATGCTTGGGGTGGAAGTCCTCTAAAATGGACGACATGGATATAAAGGATTGGCTGCACTTGACTTTACCTCCATGTTGCGGTCACGATTAGCGTATGTGACCTTAAACACTAATATATAAATACATGAATTTTTTTTCAACTGAAAACCCTTTACCTAACATGAAAAGCAGACGACACCAGCAAAAAAATTTTTTGAATAATTAATTTTTTTTCATTTTTTGTCTCAAAAACATAGGTTATGACCCCTCATTGGAACGAGCTCGACGAGCTCGTTCCAATGAGAGGTCATAACCTATATTTTTGAGACAAAAAAATGAAAAAAAAGTAGTGAAAATTAATTGGCGATTTTTGAGAATAGAGCTGGCCGGTTTTTCACGTTACGTTGGGTAAAGGGTTAATTTGTAAATTACGCGGGCGGATGATGAGTCGAATTCGTTAGATAAAAGGTTAAATTCTTGGTTGCATTCTGGGAAGATTTTGCTGCTTGAAATTTTGGTATTTTAACATTAGTGTGCGGTCTATCAGCTGGCAGTGTGCCGAGGGCGCGGTGGCTCAGTGGTCACTGCATTGAACTTTAAACCAAAAGGTCCTGTTAGATCCCCGCCCAGGGTAACTGCGTTGTGTACTTGGGCAAGGCACATAACCCTTTTTCCAACGCAGACGATTTCAAAATTTATTATTTTAAATATAATTTTTTAAATTTTTCAAAACATTTCAACAAAACCATATCATGTGACCCCTTTTTGGAACGAGCTCGTTCCAAAGAGAGGGCACATGATATGCTTCTGTTGAAATTTTTCGAAAAATAATATTTTTTCAGCTGCTGAATTTGCATATTACGCGGGCGGATGCGGGCGATTCGTTGGGTAAAAGGTTAATCCAAATTTCCCACGTGGGGGCACGGCGGTGCTCTGTACTAAGGCATACTGCACGTTCATGGTGCACCTTTCTTCAACCAATGCTAACCCTGCTTGTGTGGAGTTTGCACGTTAGGGAGTCTGACCATTTCTCGCCGATGCTCTGTGGTTTTCTTCGGGTACTCCGGCTTCCTCCGCCCGTAAAACTGTCCGACACGAGGTGTCCCTGGCTATCGAAAGTATCGTTAAACCCCAATAAATAAATAACGCAACCTAAGTTCTGCTTTACTGGTCAAATAGGAGATGTAGCCAATTCCAGGGTGGAAGTCCGCCACAGTGAGAAGGGTAGGTATAAACCATTGACGAAGCCGACTTCATACCTATATCGTTGGGCAAGATATAGCCATAAATGTTGAAGGTGACATTAAACACCAGTAAATAAGTAGGTAACTGGTAGAGTGCTGGAAGCCCATATTTGGGCTTTATTCTGAAGTGTAGGTGCTGCAACTTAATGGCTTCATATTCTATGGATGTGCGTCATATAATTTTTTAATTGAAATTATTTAGTCTGTGAGGATTTGCCTTGTTACAATTTATGGGAGAGTGCCACTAGGCACTCTCCCATAAATTGTAACAAGGCAAAGAGACGTGGACAAATTTGGATGACCAAAAATAATTTAGCACTCCACCAGTTAACTAAATCGTTCAGCGTTAGTCACCAAAATCGCCATTCAAAATCATCCAACTCACTGAATGATTTCATACTGACATTAATTTCAGAATTGACCGAATATACATACTCCACCAACTCCGACAACAAACAAAATCATAATTTACCGGTAAAAAGGCTAAAAGTCTTAGATCCGAGAAAAGATGATGATGAAACTGTGTTTGTTTTTTTTTCTCCCCGTGGGAACCCCGGAAAGTTAAGCAGTGCTTGTTTCCTATGGTAAACAAGCTCTGTTTTACTGGTAAAATGAGACCCAGTGGCCAATGTCTGAGCCGGAAGTCATCTAAAATGGTCTACATGGGTTTGAACAATTGGCTGGACTTCACTTCATATCCATGTAGTCGGGGCGCGGTGGCGCTGCGGTGACCGGTTCTCGTCAGATCACCGAAGTTAAGCAACGTCGAGCCCGGTTAGTCCTCGGATTGGTGACCGTCTGAGTGATCGATTCGGACTCCCGCGTTGTGTCCTTGGGCAAGGCACTTAACCCCGACTGTCCACATGGGGGCACGATGACGCCGTGTACTAAGGCGTACTGCACGTCGATGGTACACATGTCTTCAACCAATCTAACCCTGCCTGTGCTGCAATGCGGAGTTACGATGTTGGGGAGCTGGCAGCTGCTCGCCGATGCTCGGTGGTTCTCTCCGGGTACTCCACTCCACCCTGTCACGGTCACGATTAGCCATTGTGCATAAGTATGTGACCTTAAACACTAATAATAATCCATGTAGTCGTGATTAGCCATTGTGGAGAAATATGCGACCTTAAACACCAATAAATAAATAAATAACATAGCTTTTGACCCTCACGGGAATGGGCTTGTCGGGCTCGTTGCAACCAAAATAATATAATTTTTTAGTTATTCAAGAAAAAACTGTCGCCTTTTTGTTGTGTTGGGTAAAGAACTAAAAAGTGGAAGGGCGTGAAAAAAAAGTCTAATAAAAAAGAGCGTTAATCTCTATCGAACGGGTGCACATACAGTACGGCATCCGTGGACTGGTCACATTCCACGGGTGGACAATATTTCCACGGAAGCAATAATATTAGATTCCAAACACTAATTATGGGAATAATCATCAAAAATTTAATTAATGAAGCACCGGGTCCATCCCATTGCTTCATTAATTAAATTTTTGCTGATAATGATTTTTATTATCTGGTAAACACATGCGTAGATATCACTGTCCATGTGTGGATTATGACCAGTCCATGGTGACTGTACTGTAAGAATCTCTGTTTGTTGTATGGTTCAAAATTATTATTACGATGGGCATGTTTCTTCCTCTTCTGAAGAAAAAACCTCTCTACTGTTCTCATACATTTTGCAGATCTGTGAGATATTTTTTTAGGCCACCATCCCAATCAATATCACAGGAAAAGAGTTTTAACCCTTTACCCAACAAATCGCCCGCATCCGTCCGCGTAATATGCAAATTCAGCAGCTGAAAAAATATTGTTTTTCGAAAAATGTCAACAAAACCATATCATGTGACCCCTCTTCGGAACGAGCTGATGAGTTTCATTATCTGGTAAATGCATGCGTGGACATCACTGCCCACACGTGGATTATGACCAGTCCACGGCGGCTAAACTGTACACATTAACAACTTATGTGTTTGAAAAGCGATTTCCATATCATTGTTGGTGCATTGTAAAAAAAAACTACCGTTACAAGTTGGGTAAAAGGACTGACAAGAAGCTTCCAATATTTCTAACCGTAAAATCTCACAGTGAAAATGCCCTATTAACTAACATTTTTGGGGCAATGCCAACCCTTTTCGTACTATTTTTTAGCAAAATTCGGGAAATGATATTTGGGTCTCTTCATTTCGCCAGAGGGCTCTTCAGATGTCACGAAGAAAATACAGATTAATATCTTTGACCTGCAGCTGTTGCATACTTATGCTGCCCACTTTAGGGGATTTCCGCCCCAGGCATTGGTGACCACTCCTTTCTGAGTTTTGAATGATTCAACTTCAAGTTGGAACATTCATTCTACCCCCACTTTTAGTTTTCGTTTGAAGCTATAACTTCATATTGTGTTTGCATTTGAGATGTCGATCGTTGGGATTGCATTTGGGGTCAAAAGGACAAAGGTCAAGGTCACTGTTACTATAAATAGATTTTTGGTTTCGATGCAATAACTTTTGTTTTCGCTACAACTTCATATTGTGATTGCATTTGAGGTATTGATCGTTGGAATTAAATTTGGGGTCAGTATGTCAAAGGTCAAGGTCACTGTTACTATGAATAGAGTTTTTGGTTTCCGTGCAAAAACTTTAGTTTTCTAAAAACATAATAAAATTTTAAAATGAATGGAGATTTTTGTATAATAATGCTGGCTGGCTTTGTCCGTTTCGTTGGGTAAAGGGTTAATTAAATCACCTTCAGATGGCTGAACGGCAAAGGGGGGGGGGGGGGGGGTGTTGGAGGTATTTCTCGTGAGCCCCCGCTCACTTTGTTCTCGTTTTTATTACTGTACAATTCTAGTAAAACGTACTGGTAGCAGGTTGACAGCACTTTCCGTGTGTTTTAACGGTATTTGTTTCCAAAGTTAGGGATCATCGGTCATCAAAACTTGCAGTAGAAGTCCTCTAAAGTGAGTTATTCATTTATTTATTGGTGTTTAATGTCACATACTTATGCACAATGGCTAATCATGACCGTGACAGTTTTACGGGTGGAAGAAGCCGGAGTACCCAACTCCCCGGCATCGTAACTCCGCATTGCAGCACAGACAGGGTTAGATTGATTGAAGACATGCGCACCATCGACGTGCAGTACGCCTTAGTACACGGCGTCATCGTGCCCCATGTGGACAATGAGGGTTAAGTGCATTAAATATCTAGCTGATGCCGCCCCAGACCATTATTGACCCTCCACCATAGCGGTCATGTCCAGCAATGTTGGCTGCATGGAATCGCTTTCCTGGACTTCTCCATACCCAAGAACGCCTATCTGTGTAGTCGAGGCAGTACCCTGACTCATCTGTAAAAAGTACAGGTCGCCAGTCTTCTCTGGTACATCCAACATGGTCCATGGCCCATTCATATCGAGTCTGGCGGTGGTTCTGGGACAGTGGAATGCAAATACATTGTCTTCTCGATCGGAGACCACCTTCTGCAACCTTGCCCGGATAGTCTGCGTCGAAACATTTACCCCGGATGCATTCTGAAGGTCACTGCGAAGCTGGGTTGCTGTTGAAAAGCGGTTCACACGGGACTGAATGATCAAAAACCGGTCTTCACCTGCAGATGTTGCCCTGCCTCTGCCACCACCATGCCGTCTTACTGGTGTGCCATACTGTTGAAATCGTGTCCAGGATCTGGTGATCAGCGTATGGTGCACACCAAGGGCTTCACCAACCTGACGAGGCGTAGCCCCTTGCTCCACCATCCCAACAGCTGGCCACATTTCTGCTTCAGACAAATGTCTTCTTACATTTGCATTCGCCATATTCAAACATTAAATGGGTTAAGGGTTTGTGTTGAAATGAAGATTGAATACCCTACACGTGTCATGTCCATGTGGACAGTACACGAAAACATCATGAAAATCAAGGGGTACATGCTTTCTCTGACTCTCACGAAAAGTCTGCCTGTCAAGAGAGCTAATGTAAACACTGGGGGCCATCTCAATACATTCCTCAATCATATCCACCAAAAATCTCACAAATATGTCACAAGCAAATTTCACAATGATGTGTCAAATATGTGGTGCTTAGCAAACGTTGAGTAGTATATTTTCTTTCTCCTTTTGCAAATTAGTGTAATGCAATCGGTCGATCTGTGTTCCAACTTCAGGTAAAACATACTATGATCATGCCAGACTATTTTTAAAAAACAATTTGCATGAGTTACATCCTCTGCTTTTTCGATTGTATGAAGGGGGCGCGGTGGCTCAGTTGGTAGAGGTGCAGGCTGCAAGCCGAGAGGTCCTCGGTTCGAATCCTACCTGCGGCAACCGCGTTGTGTCCTTGGGCAAGACACTTCACCCCGATTGCCTACATGGGGGCACGATGACGTTGTGTACTGAGGCGTACTGCACGTCGATGGTGCGCATGTCTTCAACCAATCTAACCCTGCCTGTGCTGCGGTGTAGAGTTCAGAGTTACGATGTTGGGGAGCTGACAGCTGCTCGTCGTTGCTCGGTGGTTCTCTCCGGGTACTCCGGCTTCCTCCACCCGTAAAACTGTCACGGTCACGATTGGCCATTGTGCATAAGTATGTGACCTTAAACACCAATAAATAAATAAATAAATAAATAATTCGATTGTATGAATCCATTAACCCTTTACCTAACATGGAAAGCAGACGACACTTGCAAAAAAAATTCTTGAATAACTAATTTTTTTCATTTTTTGTCTCAAAAACATAGGTTATGACCCCTCGTTGGAACGAGCTCGACGAGCTCAAAAAAATTTAAAAAAATAATGAAAATTAATTGGCGATTTTTGAGAATAGCGCTGGCCGGTTTTGGCCGTTACGTTGGGTAAAGGGTTAATACAGAAATATAAAGTCAACACTTCTGATATTAGTGAGAGGTTAACTTGTAGCGAAACCCGTGGGAACCCTGAGAAGTGAAGCAGTGTTTAATGTGTAAAACACCTGCTTTACTGGTAAAATAGGACCCAGTCACAGGTGCTTGGGATGGAAGTCCTCTAAAATGGGCAACATGCATGGGTATAAATGATTGACTAACCTTAACTTTATCCCAACGTTGAGGTCACGATTAGCCATTGTGTAGAAATATGTAACCTTAAATACCAATAAATAAATAACCTGTTGCGAAAATAGTAACCAGAGAAGGCTTGTAATCGGTCCGGTACAAAATATCGATTACTCGTTTCAATACTTGGAGGTGTGTGTGTAAGGGGGGGGGGGGGGGGGGGGGGGGCTACCCAATTGATATTTACAGTTTCTGATCAAGTTCAATAGGTACTAGAAAGCCTTAAACTTATGGACCACAGGGTTGCTCTCGAATGGTTGAAGAGCTGAAAAGTTGTCCATGACTGACAATTTTCCTGATGTAAAGAGATTTGCACGATGACGCCGTGTACTAAGGCGTACTGCACGTTGATGGTGCGCATGTCTTCAACCAATCTAACCTTGCCTGTCCTGCAGAGCGGAGTTACGATGTTGGGGAGCTGGCAGCCGCTCGTCGTTTCTCGGCGGCTCTCTCCGGGTACCCCCCCCCCCCCCCCCCCCCCCCCCCCACCCGTAAAACTGTCACGGTCATGATTAGCCATTGTGCTTAAATATGTGACCTTAAACACCAATAAATCAATTCACAAACTTCTGGCATTTTTTTTTGTTGAGGAATATCAAAATACAGGAGCTGGCATTTTACATTTTTTCCCTATCAGTCTGAACGTTTGACTTATTATTCCCTGTTGAAACCCCTTTTTATTAACCCTTTACCTAACCTGAAAAGCAGACGACACTTGCAAAAATAATTCTTGAATAACTAATTTTTTTCATTTTTTGTCTCAAAAACATAGGTTATGACCCCTCGTTGGAACGAGCTCGTCGAGCTCGTTCCAACGAGGGGTCATAACCTATGTTTTTGAGACAAAAAATGAAAAAAATAATGAAAATTAATTGGCGATTTTTGAGAATAGCGCTGGCCGGTTTTGGCCGTTACGTTAGGTAAAGGGTTAAATAATAAGGAAACGGCCTTTTCACCGTCATTTAATGTTCTGTAACTTTTTCTGTGCGAATCGTGACATAATACAGGCGCTGTCCTCTCCATTATATAAAAGTCAAGGAGGCAAGATTTGCTCATTTTTTTCATGGGAAGAATAATAAACAGCTGTGCCATGAGCGCATGATACGCCCATTATTAATTACAAGAGGGAAGCACACAATATGAGTATACATGTGTACTTGTCAGGGTCTTTTTATATTCTTGTGCAATAATCGTAACCAACAACATACTGTGTTCATTAATTTGGAAATAAATTATTTGAATTTCATGTATATATCTTCTTAGCCGTGGTGCATAAATGTGTGACGTTAACCACCAACAAACAAACAAACAATGTATATATCTTCTATCTATAGAGATCATAACTTCAAGAAAAAATTGTCCGTCATGTGAAAAATTGCCTATATTTTGACGAATAAAGTCCCATAACTCTGGAATGACAAATCGGACAGCGACACAAATCGAAAGGGAGTTTCCGTCCATCAACATATACTTTCCACCAAAAAATCACAAAAATTGCTCGAAGCGTTTTCGAGTTATTGTACGACGTGTGGACGGACGGACGGACGGACGGACGGACAGCGGTATGCAATGCATAGTACGACCGTTTTTTTCAAAACGGGCGTATAAAAACTTAAACCAAACTGGATACACACTTAGTGTTGGTAGGTATGATACTGATAGATATTCTCAATGACGGATTATCTGTGAAGTAGTTGCTCCTAATTGGCTTGCCATAAAAAGCCAAGTTTCCCATTATAAATTTTAATAAATGAAAACAACATACAGCTTTGAGAGCTGTCTGTTGTTTTCGTTTATTCAAGTAACAAAGGGAAAATTTGCTTTCTACTCTACTGATGTCATAGGTGTTTGCTCAGCTATTACTTGCTTCTCACTTGGAGCTTCCCTGCTCCTCCAATAATTTCAAGGAAGGTAGCTTCATCGAAAGTCGATTCTCATGACGATTTTAATCAGGGGTTCTGTGCTTGTCCACCCGATGGTCCATGAGCTGGCACCCGCTGGTTCATGAGCGTACGGTTTCTGGGGTTTTTTTTTCAGAAACGTTAATAATTGTTGTTCCACCCCGCTCAATTGTGTTTTAGAGGAAGTTCACGATTTCAGTACTGGGTTTCTACTTCAACAAGCCTCTGGCGTTGAAATATTGTTATGTAAATTTTGTTAAAATGTACAGATATATATAATAAATGTTCACTGTCGTGTGTTTGTGCTGGTTATGTTAATTTTGAACATATCTGAAAATAGAGCAAATAATTAAAAATTATGAACATTAAATTATGTGTTATTGTGATTGGAAACAACCGAATAGAAACAATAATTCGGGGTTCTCACTTTAACGGTTTGGGCCCCGGATTGCTACGGTTTGGAACCGTGGTAAAACCGGCGTGTAGACAATTTCTACGGTGGCACTATGGTGTGGTTACGGCGCCTACGGAAGATCTAAGGAAACGCTAGGGATGTACTAAGGTTGTGGTAAGGAAGTATCCAAGGATTCGCCAAGGATTATTACGGTTATGTGACGGTTTTCCAACGGTTATGCTACGGCACCACCGGAACCGCTACGGGCAAGCCACGGTTGTCCTACGAGTTGTCCCAGTTATTCACGATGATGCTATGGTGTTACGGGTATGCTATGGTTATATCACGGTCATGTCACGGTTACAAAACCGTAGATACCGGGAAACAACCATAGCATATCCGTAGTCTTTCCGACGTTTTACGTGGTCAGTCGGGACCCCATTTCTGACTACGGTTAACGCCAGATCGGCTACGGATATGCTACGGTTGTGTCCCGGTGTCTACGGTTGGTGTTGAAAAAAATAAATTTTTCAAGCACTTTGAAAATCGCTCCACGGAAGAAACAAGGCACTGGAAGCGCGAGGATTTATCCCGGAACACCACGGTTATGTCTATGGGCCCGGTATGGATTGACCAGGGACAATCACGGATTAAAACCGTGGGCTCCTGGCACCGCAAATCGTGAAAATGAGAACCCAGCTTAAAGGTCCTTAATTTGTACACCACCCATTGACGGATTCATTATGTTATTGCGGGCGGGGGTTAAACGCCACCCATCGAAGGGTGCATTCTACTTTGGAGACCTGGTGTTTCCGGAGTAGTTTCTGAGTTCTGGAAAATAAAATTTAATTTTTTGATTCCGTTTCTCATAATTTTGATGTCAAGAACAGTCCCCTTTTCTCTTCCCAGATTAATAATTTTGAGTCATTTCAAACACTGGTCTTGTTTTTACAAAACATTCAGTGGGAACATTTGGAGTGGAGCAGTGCTTGTGTGCTGGTAAAATAGGACTCCGTAACTAATGGAGTGGAAGTCCTCTGAAGTCAGTGGAGAACATGAGTATAAACGATTGACTGGACTTGATTTTTATATCCATGTTGCTGTCACGATTAGCCAGTGTGCAGAAATATGTGTTTTACCCAACGCAGACGATATCAAAATTTATTATTTTAAATATCATTTTTTTTAATTTTTCCCAAAATTTAAACAAACCATATCATGTGACCCCTCGTTGGAACGAGCTCGACGAGCTCGTTCCAACGACGGGCCACATGATATGGTTTTGTTGATATTTTTGGAAAAATAATATTTTTTCAACTGCTGAATTTGCATATTACGCGGGCGGATGCGGGCGATTCGTTGGGTAAAGGTTTAAACACAAATAAATAAATAAATAAATAAATAAATAAGCATGTATTATTAATAATGGATTTTCATAGAGGGACCATCACTGATCTCAATCCAATAAACAAATGCAATAACCCTTGAATCCGCAGTTTAAGTTTTAATATAACAACTACCGGGTATACATGTACACAACTGCAGATGGCTTAGCAGTGTAAAAACATGGTCAGTACAAATGCAGATTATTCTGAATTTTCTAGAATATGTCATGGAAGAAGAGATACTGAAGTGGGCTAAGCTGAAACGACCAAATATCAAAATGATTAGTGAAGAAAGTTGCCAGCGTTGCGTTCAGTGTGAATAAGCTGAGAAACTACCAAATTGAAATAGTTGATCATCCCGATTACATCCTCCAGAACAAAGAACTAAATGCATCGGAGAAAGGCGAAAACAACCAGTTTTGTTGTGATGACAACCTGTGCATCTTCTGATACTTATCTTCATGTAATGGAAGCGACCGACACAGTTTGAATGAGACTGCAGATTCCATGTACCGGATGTATATGGAGAACCCTAAAGAATGCATTTCGTAGAGTCACTCCACGGAATTCACTTGAAAAACTGTTTTGAGGTACATGTAAACATTCAAGTTTATGAGGTTGTGAACAAGGATGATGACGAGGTCGTTGCCAGACAAGTCCAGAGATCTAACAGAAGATATGTGAATTTGTATGTGAATGTGTACGAGAACAATATTAGTTACGTCATCGATTTTGACTAGCATTGTAAATAATATGAAAACCGCAAGTGCGCCCAATTATGGAAGACGCCCTGGACAATAAACAAACACGAGAAAACATGCACCAAGTTTTCGTATGTTGGCGGAGTGTACCAGCCATCTCAGTCGAACTGTTGGATGATGAAGGTATAGAAGAAGTTCCTGAAGAGAAGAAGTACATACCACCCTGAACATTATTTGATGGTGATTAATCGATAAGGATTTGCGATCGTCATCTGCTTGCCGATCAGTTGAGCACACAATCTGCCGATTGTGACTGCCGATGTCAGATAGTAACAGCCAAAAGGAGTAGTATGTTTATGAAGGCATAGAACAGGGTTAATTTTACAGTACAGTCAGGTTGATTGGTTTGTTGACCTCAAGAGTATGTCAGTGTGTGTGTGTTAAAAAAAAATACGACATCAGTCGAAACAAGTTAACAGCGCAGCGTCTTTGATCAGCGATCAAAGACTCTGCGCTGTTAACTTGTTTCAGCTGATGTCGCATTTCAATGAGTCAACAGACAACACGTGGCATGTGTGTCACGAGCAGCAATCAAGGGGAAGATCAGATGAGATTAGGCCAATCTTGCTTCCTGCCAAGTATTGTGGCATCTTATTAAGTTTGTTACTGCTTCTGTGAGATTGTAATCAAACGTAAATATACTATTCAAAAGAAGTAGGGGATATCCAAACTGACGTTGATATTTTCGGAAAATGGTATTGGACGTGCCTGATTGGACACACCAATTTGTTACCAAGTTTAATGTGGATCATGAATGTCACCGGCTCACGAAAATTTCGTGCAGGTTTTTTGCACGAGCGCCGCGTTATATTCTGTGGGACACGTTTTGAAATTTTCATTTCTATTGGACGGACTTTTTCGGAGTTGTCATCGTTCTTTTCTTGGTACAAAATCGTTCATCAATAGTTTCTGGTCGAAACGTAACTTTTGAGGTATGCGAAGACTGACACCTGACGAACGTTTACCTGCCGTTGGCATGTTGGAAGGTGACAACAGACAGACTGCAGTGGTTCAAATTCTTAACGTCACTCAATCGGTGATTAGCAGGTTGTGGTCACGCTACCGTCACACAGGCAATGTTGATGACAGACCTCGATCAGGTCGTCCAAGGGCGACAACTGCGACAACTGCTAACCAGGATCGTTTCATCCGAACCACAGCATTACGTAACCGCCATCAAGGTGCCGTAGAAATTGGACAGGAGCTGCACTGAGCGATAGATGTGCGAGTCAGTCTTCAGAAAATCCGAAATCGCCTACACAGCTGGACTTTGTACGCTCAACGACCTCGAATAATTCCACGTTTAAAAAGTCAGTGGAGCAACGTCATGTTTTCCGGTGAATCGAGGTTCACTCTCGACTTCCGTGACAGGCAAAACAGAATGTGGAGGCACGCGGAACGGACGATACCATGACGTAACCGTTAGACAGCATGATTGTTTTGGTGATGGATCGGTTATGGTGTGGGGAGGCATAACCATGACAAGCAGAACAGCATTACATGTCATCGAAGGGCGTGTCATAGGGCAATACTACCATCACAACATGTTAGCACCTCATGTGGTGCCATTCGCGCGACGTTACGCCGTCGATCCTTTTTCCAGGATGACAATGTAAGAGCACACAGGGTCCGTGTCGCTAAAGAGTTCCTCCAGGAGCATCACTACACTGCCGTGGCCAGCACTAAGTCCAGACCTTTCACCAATCGAGCACGTCTGGGATATGCTTGGCAGGCGCCTACGACAACGCCAACAGCCCCCAACCAATGTCCAAGAACTCGCCGCTGCACTGCGGGAAGAATGGAATAACATCAGTCAAGCTGATATTGGACGTTCGCGAACCGAGGAGGATTTACAAGGTATTGAGGTCTTGGACCGAATGTGGTAAATTCTCTGACTGACCGTCCATGTCTTCTGCAGCTCAGTGCGTGGAATGTATGCTTGTCAGACACCCAACTATCGCTGAAATCATTCACCAGATGCCACAGTGCAATGCCTCAACTGTCTTTTTGATGAAAATGTAGTAGGCCGTATTCGCAGTGGCGTTGGACTTCCAAGTTCAGATCACTGGGATGTGGAGCATCGTCGAGTGATATTTCTGACAACAAACAACAATAAAAGAAAATATCCCAGTTCAGCCTTTTATTGCAAAAATAACAGTTTCATAGCACTTTATTGTAATAATTTGAAATGAGAACGAAATGATTCCGCGCGCCGAAGGCGCGCAGCGACGATATGGGGGGACAAGCCCCTTTCGACCCTCGTTGACTGTATAATTTTGGTTTTTGTATATCTCGGCGTGTCAAAGGAGGAAAAGGAAGGAAGAGGTTTATCCCTTTCTGCCCTTCTTGCGGCTCTTCTTCTTAGGTGGAGGTTGGCTTGGTGATGGTGATGAGGCTGGTGGTGGTGTGTAGGTGCCCGTGTTGATTTTTTCTCGGAGCTCTCTTGCTTTACCCCGTTCTGCCCTTGCCAGCTCTAGTTCTTTCATGATGTCTTCCCTAGTGAGTGGTGGCTGTACCTCCCCCGGGCTTTCCGGTAGTGAAGGAAGGGGGGAGTGAGGGGTGGGAGGCGGGGAAAAAGCAACTTCCAGTTCATCCTCAGTCTCCACTGGACGTTCCTCATCCAACTGTACCGGCTCAGGAGCCGGCAGTTGATTGGGTGTACCAGTGGGACTAGGAGGGGAACTGGCGGCTGCCTCCAGAGCCTCCACCCCCTCACTCAACTCTTTCTTCCTATTCCGGAAGGCCTCCAAGCGCCGGGTGTCCCTGCGCTTGGTCGATGGGCTCTTCTTCTTCTTCTTGTGCTGTCTCTTTTCAGGGCCTCCGTGCCCGTTCGGGTGAGGACCAGTGGGAGAGGGGATCCTCTCTCCAAAGGTACTACCTCTCCCCGAAGAGGTTGGTGCTGTTGTGGCTTCTCAATTTCAAACTCCACTTTCAGGTGGACGCTCAAGCCTATTTCCTGGATAGTCCAGGAGACAGGGCATGAGACGCCCAGAGCTGAAATGGCTTTCACTAGTCTATCTGGTAGTTCCATGGCTATCTAGATGATGTTCACGCTCTGAAGTCAGATGTGTGAATGGAGCCGAGAAAGAATCATCGTGGACGAAATGGATAAATCACCTTCTTTTATACATATACCTGTTGGAAACAATAGCGACACTGAGTATGACAAGATGAATCCGATTAGAAACAAAGAACCAATGAGGACTCATCTTGTTCCTCAGTGTCGGTATTGTCCCAAAATGGATGAAAGTGTCAACAATAATTTGATGGAGAGAAACAATTTAAATGTAATTTTGAAACTATTGAATAATTAGCCGAAATATATATTGTGCTGAAAGGTATAACAGAAAATTTATCGCTGGAAACTATGGGTTACTGGTTCGATATATTACAAAAATATAAATATATGTCTTCATTTATCTCACTTTTATCAAATATCCCCTACTTTTTTTGAATAGTATACAAACAATTTTGATCCAGTGGTGTTCCATGTAACCATCAGTATGGACCGATGTTCAAACTCCACTACCAGTGGTCAACCAATGGCTTAAAATCGGCCGATGTCAGATGCGATTGCCGAACATCGGTTGACAACTATTATTTGACTGGAAGCGAAAGTGACAGAAGAGCATACTTATAAACTATACCCACTACAGAAGTTTCAAGTTTGAGAAGAAATTCAAAGAATATTTACAAGATATGTCCGTCATCGGATTCAACTTACGAAAATATCATGCGCATGTAGTTAAACGTGAAGTAATGTCATACCCGAAGAGACAGAACCCACTCAAGTTTGCCATCAAGAAATCCAACAACTAGACATGTGCGCCTCCACAGAATATTTCAAGTTTGTAGACATTTGCAATTACCTTGCTCTGGGATTCAGCTATAACAAGTTTTTGAAGGCATTCAGATTTTACGTGACAAAGGGATTTTTACTATATGAATGGGTCAACGGCTTTGATAAATTGTAACAAGACCACCTACCAGTCCACGAAGCCTTCTAAAGTTCGTCGACTGAGTACTAGAATGTTCTATGTCCCCTATGGGACATAGAACATTCTAGCACTCAGGCGACGAATTCTCTAAAGAAAGAAAATATCACAAACGAAGAATACCAGTACTACCAGCATTTATGGAACGATCAAAACTTTATCATCTTCTGTGATTTCTCAATTTGGTATAACAACAGAGATGTAAAACTATTCCCGTATTCCAGGAAATACCTGTTCCATACCACAAATGATGACACCTACAAAGACTTGCACTCTTTAATGAAAAGCAATATCAGCAGAGAACGTTCCATAATTCCCAACCGGTACCAGGAGAAAGGTGTCACCAGAATCTGAGATGCGAAATATGGCAAAAAAAGCAAACTCGTGTTATACCTATGATGTTTGATCCTAGAAATGCCAACGGGATCGGGCACCAGGTGATACGCAGAGGACTAGCTTAAACCAGCACATCCTTTCAAGTATGGAAAGATGGTAGGGCAATGGTCAGAGTTTCGGTCGATGAGAGATGGCGTGCATATCAGACGCCAGTCTAATGGAGCTGAAAAGACGGCAGTTACCGGTTGATGACTAGGACACGTATACTGTATACCAATGGCTGCTTCTGGTATGGACATACCTGCATGAAAGATAACGAACAGGTTCATATTCTCCATAATAACGTCAGAGACAAACCAGTGAAAAACTACTACAAGACACCCGTACCAATGCCAAGTATATCACCGACTTGGGCTACACACTCGTTGAAAGCTGAGAGTGTGAGTGGAGACAGACAAAGAAGACTGATGCCACACTAAAAGCCTTCCTGAAAGAGAAATATTCGGACAAACTAGGAATAGTAGAGGGGCTGGTTGCATGAATGCAAAGTCTTTTTCAACCCATCCAGTATAAAATTTCTGTTGGTATGAGGGAATAGTATATCTTTTGACATGACAATTGAGGGTGGATGCCAGATTCAGAAGTGGTGCAGATTTTTGCTACATCAGTTTTTTGATACCCCATCCACTGCTATCCAATGGTAAATATCGATGCTATGTTTAACCTTATAACAGGGGTACAAACCCTTGTTACACTAGTTGAAAAGAGAATGGTAAATCCCTTTGTAGACACTGTTGCGAGTGAAGATGAAAAGCAACCTCTCATCAATATAGCAACATCTAGTGTAGCAACCACAGAAATAAGAAGTGATTTGTGTAATGCTCGTGAGATCGGTAGTAAAAGATTACAAGAATTAATTGAAAACAGATTGCAAAACAATAAGACTGATTTCATGTCTCTAATTCCAAGACAAACTATAAAAACATTTGCACTGATGAATAAGCCAATGAAAGTTAGATCACGTGAGAAAGTGGAGTCAATAAATATTGACAGACAAGTCTTCAGTAAGCTGGCAGTTATAGGTCAAAGTCGAAACATAGATGTTAAGAACCTATTAACTTATGAACTTACACCAGTCCCTTTAGCAATGTTCAACTTGGATGGCAGTATAAGAAAAACTACCAAGTCTGCCACACTATCGTGGATAGAAGGCAATAAGCCTTTGAAGCAGCTACCCAGAGATGAGCATCCAGAGTTACTAGTTATTGACCTTATGATGCTCCTTAGAATGATATGTACAGAAAAGAATGAATGCAAAACATTTGGTGAGGTTTCCCAGAAAGTAGCATCAGTAATACTTGGAATGAAATTCAAGTACACTGCAGTAGTTGGTGATAATTATCAGAATAAAGAGTCAATCAAGTCAGGAGAGAGGGCAAGACGAGGACAAGTGCAGATGCAAGAGATACGGAATCCAACAGCAGAAACACCAATGCCTAGACAAACAGTAAAATATCTGTCGAATCCCGTTAACAAGATAAATTTGGCGGACTTTGTGTTAAGTGAATTGGTAAGAAAGTTTGAAAAAGTTCTGGATGATGAAATGATTGTGTATCTTGCTGGTGGTTTCAGGGACCCGTGCAAAACTGTAAAAATACAGAGAAATTCAACTGAAATGATAGAATGTCTAGAGTCTGACCAAGAAGAGGCTGATTCGAGAATGTTCTTGCACATTGAATTTGCGGCGAGAGAGCTGAATGTAAAAAGTGTAGTGCTATGGAGTATTGACTCTGATGTTGCTGCTATGTGTCCAAGAATATCATTACTTCTTGAAATCAAGATATTCTTTAAGACTGGTGCTCGACAGTCAAAACGGTTCATCCCAATGCATGAAGCTGCATCCGAGTTAGGAGAAAACCTTTCAATGTCTCTTCCAGTTATACATGCATTAAGCGGCTGTGACTCAGCAAGTGCCTTTTATGGCATAGGAAAGAAACGCTGGAGAATGTAGATAATGAAAAACCCCACATTACTGAAAGGAATAATGGAACTTGGTGAAAACCCTATAGATGTTTCGGATACAGCCAAACCAGCTGTGACCCAAATAGTGTCCTACTTGTACTGTGGAAAATCTTCAGAAAATGTTGATGAGGTTAGATACCAGTTGTTCTCAAAGAAAGGGTTCTCTAGTGAAAACTTTCACCAACAGCTGATGCTCTCTACACGAGCACATCAGAAAGGTAAACTACCAGTCTTTTATCTGGAAATCAGCAACCACACAGTACTTGGACCTACTATCACCATTAGAGGCTGGTTGGAGCAACGAAGACGAAGATGGACATGTCGTTCCAGTTAAAATGAATCAACAGCCGGCACCTGCAGCACTTCTGGACTTCACTAGGTGTTCTTGTAAAAGTGATTGTCTGTCAAGGCGGTGCAAATGTAAAAAGGAAGACTTATTATGTAGTGACGCATGTGCATGCGACACAGAAATTTGTGAAAATAGATTGGAATGTGCTTGTTCTGACAGTGAGGAAGATGACGACTGAGATACATGTGTTTGTTTTTAGCTGTAATGAGTACCCATGCGATTGATGATGATGATGATGATGATGATGATGATGATGTTGATGATGATTTTACAGAGTTGTTTTATATTCAGGGGTTTCAATGGATGAATGTATCACCATTTTGGGAAAAAGTATTCTTTGTATGCAATTGGTCAAACATATTGTTGAATTTAAACTCAGAGTTATAGCCCCTGTTAAAAAATTCTGCACCACTCTCAGATCTGGCATCCACCCTAAATCAAAGCCACATGATGTATACTATTCAAAAATATCATTGAAATTTTTATACTGGATGGGTTGAAAAAAACATTCATTTTAGCGCCCTTTTTAAAACTGGCCCTCCTACTAGAAGTGAAGATCGGGGAATTCTTTGGCTTTGTAGAGTGTGATCTGCATGTACCACATCATCTCAAATAGTACGTTCTGTGAGATGATGACAGCATTTTCAAGAACACAGATATCTCTATTGATCGACGTATGCGCTACTGTAACGAGGAAGTACCAAGACCTGTAAATAACACGTCTTTCAGAGCTTTGAATCCATTCAATGAAATTCTGTAGAACTCATCAAGAAGACCATCAAGTTAGATTTGACATTCCATATATTGTGTGGAGTTGGGGCAACAAACAAGTCCACACCGGGATTGTGAATTTTAGCAATTGGTATCATTCGTCGCATGAGATTCCGTAGATCAGCATGGAAAAAATACGCTTTGGGGAAATTGTTTTAGAAGTGATTTTTATCAGGACATCCTTTGACGATTTTCGAATTCAGACATTCGTATTCTCCTTCATGAACTGTTCACTGTTCTTAAGGTAATGTGTATGACGTATATCACGTTATGTGGACTATTGTTCACGTATTTCCTGGCGCGAATAGACATATTGCATCTAATATCACTGGTTGCGTTTGTTGGCTGATGAAGAGCATTTTAAACAAATCCCTTCCATTCTTCGATGTGTAGAAATCATAGGAAATTGCGAAACTGAACAGATGTCTTTCAGAATACGGGTCGCTTCTTCGTGATCAAACTCTAACTGCTAAGCTGTAACTGCATTACATAGGTTACGTTGATACTTTGGAAATGTTCGTCCGGGGCGAGAGATTCGGTGATTGGCATCTTCATTTGTTCGCTGTGGGTAAGATGTTGAATCTTTTTGCAGTGTCTGGCCACATTAATTTTGTCAAAACCGCTCGCCTCTGTCCACAAATGATGATTGAGCTGCCGAATGACCACCCTGATTGTACTCCACACCGACGGCGAAGCCATTACTGGGCAGGGTTATCCACAGATTTGGTAATAGAACAGGCCCAAATAACACGATCCGTTAAAGGTCAAGCTTGTCTCACCAGAGGAAAGGATTTCACGGGCACTACTCACCTTCTAAAGGTGTACAGCAAACAACAAATGTGCAGAGAAACACGGGGCCATGGCCATTGTGATAAATAACCATCTTCGTTCAAGCGAACAGAATATAGATATGGGGTTGTTTAGGTACAAACAAGATCACACAGATTTGGCTAAATTACAAACGTGGTTTGAGGAAGAGGAGCCTTTTGATTCCAACTAGGATTGGCTACGTTCTCTGTCGTCAGGTTTGATGGCTAGCGAAGAGATGGCGCGGGAGTAAACAGCGACAAGAATGAAATGATCAGATCGAAGATCCAAGAAGATCTGAATGGTAAAACTGTTTCGGTCGCTTCCATTAAGAAGGGAGCACAGGTGAAATCGCTGGAGAGATTTATCCCGCCGTTAAGATTGACAACCAGAAAGTTCATATGGACCCAACCATTCTATTTTCCCGTCTGACAGAGATAGCACAAAGAGAGGAAGACATTGTCAGCTATTTCAGATTTGAACACACATCATTGCCAGCATAAATTTTCAAAGATAATTTTCTCAGAAAACCAGCAAAAAGCCAATTGACACAGTCCCTCGCAGAATCCATTGAAAACGTCAAGTACCCTGAATCATCAACAGCAGTAGTGTTGGATTGTGGCACCCTTCTCCATCGCGCCAAGTGGGCGAAAAAGTCCACTTACTTAGATAAAGCGGAGAGGCATGAATCGTATATTCAGACCAAGTATGGGTTCGCTTGTATAGTGTTTGAAGAATATTGCGCGGGGCCTTTCATCAAAGACCATGAACACAGGAGAAGGATTGGAAAAACATGTGCATACAGTTAAAACTAGAAGTCCTGTCATGAAATGCGCACACATAGCACGTTGATATGCGCGTTAATGTACGCGGTATGGCCCAAGTAAAGCTATCAA
This sequence comes from Pictodentalium vernedei, assembly GCA_031216915.1. Taxonomy (NCBI): domain Eukaryota; kingdom Metazoa; phylum Mollusca; class Scaphopoda; order Dentaliida; family Dentaliidae; genus Pictodentalium; species Pictodentalium vernedei. The sequence continues at coordinate 37,648,791 of CM062295.1, read as the reverse complement.
ATTCTGTACATATGGCCTCTGGATAAGCAATGTTTCAGCCAATGGACCTCCGGGTAACCCGGGAGGTCCATTGGCAGAAACATTGCATTTGTTTGCTATGAGTAACCAAGAGAACCTGCCGTGCTTTGGATTTTTTTTGTGTGTGTAGAAGTATGCTTCAGTTCTTTGATTTGGTTCATACCTTTGTTGACCACCAAGATTTTGAAAATGCAGAAATGGACACGTACCGCGGCACCATCTATAGATGATGACAAAGTGAAACCAGAGAAGAAAGTACAGTTTTACAGAGAGAATCACAAGTGGTTTCTATCTGAGTGTTGTGACTTCCACAGAGACGATAATATGAAAACCAATGGGAAGTCAAAGAATGGCTGGCTACTGAAGTGTATTACCGAGAGAGAAGGCGGGGGTGATAGGAGGACTCCAGGCTCATTCAAGGTGGAATGGCAATGAACTGGCTTCGTTGGTTTGTGCAGCAAATGTATTACTGCTTTGGTGTCACGAATAAATACTGTTGGAAAGAGATCAGCAAAAGCCATAATGATTTAACAAAAGGGAAGTACTTGGATGCTTTGAAGACGATGAAATCTGGCAGTGACATAAACCGAGGATTTGTTGTCAATAACAACTACATGTACACTTACCCACAAATGAAAAGTCCTGTATGGCAGTCTCTTTTTGAAGTCCTCTAAGACAAACTCTCTCTTTAACGTCCTATATGGCAGTCCCAAAGGTCCTCTAAGACAATCTCTCTTTAATCCTTTACCTAACCTGAAAAGCCGACGACACTTGCAAAAATAATTCTTGAATAACTAATTTTTTCATTTTTTCATCTCAAAAACATAGGTTATGTCCCCTCGTTGGAAAGAGCTCGACGCGCTCGTTCCAACGAGGGGTCGTAACCTATATTTTTGAGACAAAAAATGAAAAAAATAATGAAAATTAATTGGCGTTTTTTGAGAATAGCGCTGGCCGGTTTCGGCCGTTACGTTAGGTAAAGGATTAAAGTCCAAACCCTGAAAGGCAGTATCTCTCTATAATCCCTAAAGGTAATTCCTCAAAAGGTCCTGTAAGGCATGAATATTTTAATGTCCCTTAGCTAATTCCTGAAATCATCTTCCTCAGTCTCTAAAGTCCTGTATTGCATGAATTTTAAAGTCCTGTATGACAGTCTCCCAGGTCTTGTAAGGCAATCTCTCTAAAGTCTTCGGGTAAATCTAGGCATCAACAAGTCCTCTTAGGTAATTCTTTGAAAAGGTTGTCAGTCAATTCCTGAAACCAGGCCTGAAAAAAGGCAGTGTAACATTTGCAGAATGAGGTCCCATAGGGTGTATTTGATGATGCTATCCTATACAGTGGGCCAGTTTATCCTCTGGGTACCTCTTTCTGGTTATGTCTGACTCAGATTGAGGTTCACAGAGGGTAAATGTAGTGATGCTACTCTGCTATGCAGGGAAGCATTACTAAATTCACCCCCCTGGGGACCTCATTTTGCAGATGACCGTCTGCTTATTTTCTGGCTTGGCAGTAATATTAAATTCCATACATTAATTATAGGATTAATCATCAACACTTTTAATTAATGATGCACCGGATACAACCTTGTGCTTCATTAATTAAAATTTGGCTGATGATGATTTTTATTATGTAGTGTTTTGGACTTCAGATCAAAAGGTCAAAGTTTTGGTACTGACCCATGTCATCTGAACTGTGTTCTTCAGGCCTGAAAATAAGCAGTATGTCATTTGCAGAATGAGGTCCGCAGAGGGTGAATTTCCTGATGCTAATCCCATACAGTGGGCCAATTTATCCTCTAGCTACCTCTTTCTCTTTAGTTTTGAGACACTGATTCAGATTAAGGTTCACAGAGGGTAGCACCAATAAATTTACCCTCTGGGGGACATCATTTTGCAGATGACAGTCTGCTTATTTTCTGGCTTGCGTGAAACAAAATCCAAAAAGAGTTTTCTTTGGTCACAAAATTTTCGTAGGTAAATTAAATGCTTTTGAAAATGGTTTCTTTTCTTCCTTGTTTGTTTCTCAAAAAAAAAACAAAAAAAAAAACCCTAAATTTTTTAGTCCAATCAAAATGCAGGGAGTTTTCTAAATTTATTATCAGTAATCACCACTAAGCTTGTAAATTCATCTTGTAATTTCCTGGTATAATCTAGGCTACCCTTACTGGAACTGCGGTATACTCTTTGTTTCAATTCAACTGTTTAGTTTTGTATCAAACAAATTATTTCAATAAAGTTGATTTCTGGTATCTGTTAGGTTATCGCTATTGGTAACGGATGATAGTCTTATTTTAATTCTTATATTCTTTTCATTTATTCAGAAAAAAACTTCTTTCTTGGTATGTTTTGGGTTACCCCTTATGTTGATCTGCAAACAGAATGTAGTAGAAAGTGGAATTTAAACACGTGTCATCTCAATAGTCATTGAAGCCACAGGCGCCACCACAATGAATTTTAGAAAGAAGCTTGATAATGTATCCAGTTCCATCAGATCACATCAGCTACAGAAAACCGCAATTGTCTGCACCGCGAATGTCATGAGAAAGGTCACCACCATCAAAACTGTGATTTGAAGGGAACGAAGAAACATTCCACGTAGGAATGAGTGGCGACTTTCAAAAATTCTTGGAGCATTGGAACTGAAGGAACGTCCGCCACATGCAGTGGCGTAGCCATGAGGAGCTGCCCCCCATAAAAACAATTTCAGTCACGCCCCCATGTTCACCCATAATGGGAACATCAAGCAAGAAATTTTACTATCTAGCAATTTACTTGATTCTGAGTCAGTTTGTTTCCATAATTTATAATTTGTGAAAGGTATCATTAATTAAGTCACATTGTGTCCTAATTATTGATGCCTTTCACAACTTGATAGTCCACATAGTGGCCTTATTATTGATGCCTTTCACAACTTATAAATTATGGACACAAACGGACTCTGAGTCAAGGAAATTGTTGAGGTTTTTTTGTTTGTCTCGAATTTCAAAATTTTCCCGGGGGACACCCCCTCTTGTGCTCGCCCACATCTTGCTGCTGCGGGGCTCGCATGATGCAGCGAATCATATTCAGTATGCCTCCTCCCCCCCTAGATATTACTCCCCCCCCCCCCCCCCATCTTTGATATCCCGGGTACGCGCCCGGCCACTTGAGGCTAGGCCACGTGAGGTATGTTCCAGTATACTGTAGCAAGAGAAGAGCAGTGAACACATTTTTTAAATTCGTGATATATCAACAAAGAAGCCTTTTCTAGATTTCTTTATGTTCTTACATAATTATCTCCCTTGCTACTCCTCTTTCTAAATTCAGGCCCGTTCATTTGGGGTTAGTTATTTCTCTTCGCACAGATGGCTAAGCCCAGTTTTAATCCTTTACCCAACGTAACTGTCAAAACCGGCCAGCGCTATTCTCAAAAATCGACAATTAATTTTCAAAATATTTTCATTTTTTGTCTCAAAAACATAGGTTATGACCCCTCGTTGGAACGAGCTCGTCGAGCTCGTTCCAACGAGGGGTCATAACCTATGTTTTTGAGACCAAAAATGAAAAAGAATTAGTTATTCAAGAATTTTTTTTGCAAGTGTCGTCTGCTTTTCATGTTAGGTAAAGGGTTAAAAGTTTATTAATCTTCTGTATTCTGGCGTCAAAACTTCGAGATTTCAAGCTGCAAATTTCGGGTTCCGAAAATGCGATCATGCATTTAACCAATTCAATTTTGTTTGACAGAGCTTCTTGGGCTCTGTCAAAGAAGACTGAATTGGTTAAATTCCAGATTGCATTTTCGGAACTCGAAGACATTAAATTCCAGGTGGCATTATCGTAACCCGTGATGCAACTTGCAATTTTCATAATTCGACATCACTATGGAGGGGGTTAAGGCAATTTATTTTCTTGTTTTTCTTACCACTTAAAAATCTGAATGAAAAAAACATCAGATGTACCCATTCTAATCTTATATGTATCTCCTTCTGGAGAATTGCCATGCTTTAGTGTTCTCTGCTCAGTTGTGTCGTTCGAGCAGTGATGGGCAACTTTGTATAGGAATGTAGCTCATTCGGAAGAGGTCAATTGTGGAATATGAATTGTTGGAAAGAATTATCCTGTTTTCTCAAGCAAAAAAATTTTGGATGTGAAAGTTGGAAGTGGTATAAGGGAGGCTACTCTAATTTTTCGAGGGCAGCATTTCTTTCCTCGGACATTCTCAGAAGTGGCGCCACGCGCACACAGAGGCGGAGACCTGAAAATGATAGTTTTAGGCTTCTTGTTTATGAACTGTTTTCAGCAGCTAATTTGATGTATATTTTCGGTTCCAGTACCTGATGAACTTAGTAATAAATCAGTAATTATCTCATTCTAACAGAACATCATCATCGGTGGAAAATGAGTACAATAGAAATGACCAACGGATATGAAACAAGCATGCGCAGCAAGCACGGCGGGACTGGGGCTCAAACTCCTCCATTTTTATCCACCGTCCTATTGGAATTGGAAGTTATAGAGACCAGTCCATCGTCTGCCCGTGTCCGTCCGTCCGTCTGTCTGTAGACAAACAAAAACCACCAAAACCCACTTAATTCAAGGTCAATTGTCACGAAACAATATTGACAGGAGGAAGAAAATATCACATATTGGGTTTTAACAGCCGTCGAAATGGCCATTGTCGGTCATTTCGTTCAAATTTATGCGCCCGTCCGTCTGTGCACATCAAAACTCAATTACGTGAAGGCCAATTGTTATGAAACTTAAAACAATGGTGTATTTTGAAAATTTGCTGTTCAGAGTAAATCAGCTATCCCCAAACGAGGACGGATGGGGGTCTGATTTATGTGCTTGAGAGAGATAAATATACAGAACCGCTCATACGTTTGAATGGGTTAAAATTATCGCATTCGATTGCTTTGGGCCAGGATATCACGAGAACCTTCGGTTCTCGTGATATCCTGGGCCAAAGCAATCTCGTGCGATAATTCTCAACCCATTGAAACGTATGTATGGTTCGCATTTATCACACACCTCCCATGTAACAACCACTGTACACAAAAAATTAACTAAAAGCACTTTTTAACTGGATAATTGCCGCGTTTCCTTTGTTGCCAAGAAGACATCACTGTTAGTTGACGGAGTATCAACCCCTATTTGCTTTTTAATTTTTACAGCATTCAGTTTGTCGAAACCATTGACACCGATCAGTGTCACGGGGTCGAACTTCAAATATTGACTAAACTGCGGACAATAACACAACAAAAAGTTTTAAATAGCTAATGAGTTTAGCACAATCCATCATTATATGACCAGCTGTGGAAAGTATTTGTCAAGGAATAGGCCGTCAGAATGTTATTGTTGTTTTGTAAATTTTTGACTCGAATCTGATTGTTTAAATATCCTGGGTAAACAAATCTACATGAGGAACTGGAATTTCCAAGCGATGTCGACTCTGGTGCATTTGACCAATGATTGACGTAATTTATTTAGAAGGATTACTTCTCGGTTTACTTTGCAAACGAAATCAAACGTGTTTTGTATCACCACATGTATGATACGACTTTATTTTTATGGTACAGGTGGCTCAGTTGGTAAAGGTGCAGGCTGCAAGCCGAGAGGTCCTCGGTTCGAATCCCACCTGCGGCAACCGCGTTGTGTCCTTGGGCAAGACACTTCGCCCCGATTGCCTACATGGGGGCACGATGACGCTGTGTACTGAGGCGTACTGCACGTCGATGGTGCGCATGTCTTCCACCAATTTAACCCTGCCTGTGCTGCGGTGCAGAGTTCAGAGTTACGATGTTGGAGAGCTGACAGCTGCTCTGTGGTTCTCTCCGGGTACTCCGGCTTCCTCCACCCGTAAAACTGTCACGGTCACGATTAGCCATTGTGCATAAGCATGTGACCTTAAACACCAAGAAATAAATAAATAAATATGGTACTTGTAGAACAGTGGAAACCCCGTGTTTTATATTAATAGCTCGGTGATAAAAGATCTCACCACTTGAGAAAAAGGTTTGTCCTCTTAGAATGAGTTTCACCGCGTGACCCATTGAGACCAAGAGATATTGGATGGTGTCTTGTTGAGACGGAGATCTATCCTCTCGAAACCATCATTGGATCAAATGGCAGTATCCCCATTCAGAGAAACAGGGGGCCTACCCACTTGTTAGATCTTTTGAGAGTATTCTCGTTGAGAGATGTGGGGGTTTGCTCCTTTGACACGAATTAAAAAACGTGTGTGTGCAGTTTCGTGAGACATATGGTGTGTGCATTTGTGGAGGTGGTGGTGGCGGGTGGGGCTTTGTCCACTTGAGACCAAAGTTCTAGCTTTTTCGTGTTGTGAAAGGTGGGGGGGGGGGGGGGCGTCCCATAGGAGCTAATGTTAGGTTTCATAGACATACGTCTGTTGGGGGGGGGGGGGGGGGTAGGGAGACCAATGTAGGATCTTTGGTAATGTCTATGATGGTCCTGACCATTGTCGGGTAACCATCTGAGCTCTGGGTGATATCGCCAATATTATAATTTTGTAGAGTGCTAGATTCGTCATCATTAATTGTTTATATACTATTAAAAAAAATAGTGGATATTTGATAAAAGTGAGATATATGAAGAAATATATTTATATTTTCATCAAAAAGACAGTTGATGCATTGCATTGTGACATCTGGTGAATGATTTCAGCGATAGTTGGCTGTCTGACAAGCACATATTCCACGCACTGAGCTATAGAAGACATGGACGGTCAGTCAGAGAATTTACCACATTCAGTGTCCAAGACCTCAGTACCTTGTAAATCATCCTCGGTTCGCGAGACAAGCGCGGGTCCGACGTGGCATACGCCTCACCAAACGTCCAATATCTGCTTGACTGATGTTATTCCATTCGTCCTACAGTGCAGCGGCGAGTTCTTGGATATTGGTTGGGGGTTATTGGCATTGTCGTATATACCAGACGTTCTCGATTGGTGAAAGGTCTGGACTTAGTGCTGGCCAAGACAGTGTCGTGGTGTTCTGCTCCTGGAGGAACTCTGTAGCGACACGGGCCCTGTGTGCTCTTGCATTGCCATCTTGGAAAATGAATCGACGGCCGTGACGTCGCGCAAATGGCACCACATGAGTTGTTAACATGTTGTCACAGCAGTATTGCCCTGTGACACGCCCTTAGATGACATGTAATGCTGTTCTGCTTGTCATGGTTATGCCACCCCACATCATAACCGACCCACCACCAAAACGATCGTGCTGCCTAACGGTTACGTCATGCTATCGTTCGTTTCGCCGCCACCACACTCTGTTTCGCCTGTAGTGGAAGTCGAGAGTGAACCTCGATTCATCGGAAAACATGACGTTGCTCCACTGACGATTATCCCAGCGCTGTCGTGCTCCACCCCAATTACGCCTTGCAGCGATGTGACGTTCAGTCAGACGTGGAATTATTCGAGGTCGTCGGGCGTGCAAATTCCAGCCATGTAGGCAACTTCGGATAGTCTGTGCACTGACTCACACATCTGTCGCTCGGTGTAGCTGCTGTCTAATTTATGAGGCAGTTTGATGGCGGTTACGTAGTGCTGTGGTTCGAATGAAACGATCCTGATTAGCAGTTGTCGCCCTTGGATGACCTGTCCGACGTCTGTTGTCAACATTGCCTGTCTGGCGGTAGAGTGACCACAACTTCCTACTCTCCGATTGAGTAACGTTGAGAATTTGAGTCACTGCAGTCTGTCTGTTGCCAGCTTCCAACATGCCAACGGCACGTAAACGTTCGTCAAGAGTGTCAGTCTTCGCATACCTCAAAAGTGACTTTTCCACCAGAAACTGTTGATGACCGAGTTTATACCAAGACAAGAACGATGAGACCTCCGAAATACCCCGTCCAGTTCAAATGAAAAATTTCAAAACGTACCCCACCGACATTAACGGGGCACATATGCGAAAAACCTGCACGAAGTTTTCGTGGGCCGGTGACATTCATGAGCCACACTAAACTTGGTTACATATTGATGTGTCCAATCACGCTTATTCAATACCATTTTCCGAAAATATCAACATCAGTTTGGATATCCCGTACTTTTTTGGAATAGTATATATTAACCCTTTGAGACTTTAATTATCCCGACGTTCAAACGTCAGTGGGAATTTTCAAAATGCGACGTCATACGTTATCTGGTTGAGGGCTAGATTATTTTTGGTGATCTGAATTTGTTATTCAAAACTTGTTTCATTACAAAGTATTGGAGAGTGCCCACAGGCACTCTCCAATAATTTGTAATAAAACACATTTATAGCGCGCGCAAAAGCAGCCCGAAGGGCTGCTTTGAAGCAAGCCTAATAGACAACGTGTACGTGAAATTGGAAAAACCAAGGAATGCTATGCCATCCAATCTAAACCGGAAACCGGAAGTAAAAACATGGGGAACCCCAGCTCTCGTTTTCAGAAGCGAACAAATCGAATGACGCCCCCTAAAAAGCGAACGGTGTAATGCGAGATTTCTCCTTAGATCATTCCGCGCAGACTGTGAATAATTTATTGAACATGCTTTTCAAAATTAAAGTTTTTCCAAACAAACTCAACTGTCGTTTGCTTTGCTGACTAAATGACAGAAATTGTCGAAAAGCTAAATGTTCCCATATATGCACATTGGATTTCATCGTCTGCTGGCTGGCTCTTGGGATCCCGCTGTTGTTCGATTCTGCGGAGTATTCTGTCACGTGATTTATCTGTTTTGCATTTGCAAGTGCAAAACGCTGTTCACTTCAAACCAACACTGCGTGTTATTGGAACAAAGTTACCAAATGAAAAGCATCAACAACACGTCCGTTTGTTGTAACTTAAAAGTACGCACAGGTCGGATTGTGGCAAAAGTCGTTTTCATTCAGTTATTACGAACCTAAGATGTCGAAGTGACATACTGTCTGACAAACGTCCACGAATTACCATTTCCAAAACAGAAGTTCCGTTCCACAATGTATGCACCCCAGCGAAACAAAAACAATAAATTTTCGACAATACGTTTCGAGGCCAATTTTTATATTGTAGGTCTGATATGTTTTTAGGGGGAAATAAATCTACAAGACAGCATGTACATGCATTAGTTCACAACGCAAAATGTTTTGTTGGACGACCCCTTAAACACTGTTTTAAATTTTGTTAAGTTTATGTCATTATAATTTGAAAAACACTGTGAGTTGCGCGCGCTTCTTGGTTTTACCAAAGTTCATATTATAAACGAAATATTAGTTGTGTTTGACTGAATATGAAATATAAACAAGGAAAGTGTTGGCTTTTGTTCTGGTATCTTCATTTTTGAAAGCTCTGATAGTGGCTTCTAGCATTCAACCAGTTAACCCTTTACCCAACGTAACGGCCAAAACCGGCCAGCGCTATTCTCAAAAATCGCCAATTAATTTTCAAAATATTTTCATTTTTTGTCTCAAAAACATAGGTTATGACCCCTCGTTGGAACGAGCTCGTCGAGCTCGTTCCAACGAGGGGTCATAACCTATGTTTTTGAGACAAAAAATGAAAAAAATTAGTTATTCAAGAATTTTTTTTGCAAGTGTCGTCTGCTTTTCATGTTAGGTAAAGGGTTAACAAGTTTTGACAGCAGGATTATACAGAGGATCTCAAACTCGTGATGTTTGGATATAAGATTTTTTGAAACTTGTTTGATGAAGGCTCGTTGTGAATCGAATTCATCAAACGAGTTTCAAAAAATCTTATATCCAAACATCACGAGTAAAAGATTCTGTATATCACATGAATTTTCGAATGTTTTTTTACACTTTTTATTTAATTCATTGTCGCTAAATTCTCCCAAAACAACCGACAATCAGTTCGTTGGCTCAGACGCTTCACACCATGACGTCATGAATGCGCTTTACTTGCACCTGTTGTCGTAATTGACGTCATGTGAACTACGCACAAGAATACAATGCTGCTGCTATGGAACCACGCGACGATTAGACACTAGTTGATAATCAGGAAATAAGACATGGGTTGTTACGTCGAAATTAACGACGTGCGTAGTTCACATGACGTCAATTACGACAACAGGTGCAAGTAAAGCGCCATGGGGGTATCAGATGGGGGGGGGGGGGGGGTGCTTACCCCTCCACTTTTTTCGCCAAGCGTAGTAAAAAATACTATCATTTTAATTTTTGTATTGAACGTTGCGGTGTAATGGTGGGTATGCTTAATTCCATATTCCCAAGTGCACTAAATCAGAGAAGTTTCTAAATTATGTTTGTGTGTGCCCCCCCCCCCCCCCCCTCCACACACACACACACATTAGCTGCAAACAACAAACAAGAGTCGAGGGCCCAAATTACAACAAGGCGTGCCGCGTTCAAACGGTCTGAAACATACCGCTTAAGAGTATTCGAGGAATGCTAGAATCGAGAGCGTGCAACGCATCCGTTTGGAATGCAGCCTACTTTCATTTTCGATTTGAGTGTCGTTTGGTGCTTTGTGCTCTCACTTTACAACAGCGTTCTTCCGTTAAAATGTCACCATGTACGACGTTTTCTATAACTGAAAGACCTAACCAGTAAGTTTCAAAAGTATAAAACTGTTTTAATTTAATTGTCGGAGAATGCTCCAGAGAACACCATTTACAACGTAAGTTTTAAAAAAATTTTCAACTTACGCGCGGCGGACAATACCCAACTGTACCCCCCTCACTTCTATAACTCTGGCGCCGCCACTGCCACCAGCCATGATAATTCCAATATCACTAGTCCCTACCACTGTTAAATACAAATTTAAAGTTTCCAAGCAATGTCGACGATTAACAAAATAATCCTTACAGAGTATTATTCCAACTACATCATCAAGGCATGCATTCGACGAAGGCATACCTTGATGATGTAGTTGAGTTATTTTTATTAGTCGGGACATGAGCCATCAAAGAAGGAACAAATCAGGTTTATAGCACCCCAACCCCCATCGGTCATCTTCAAGATGCCACTGATTCGATTTAAGGTTCTATTCTAATTCGAATAATAGACAGGATTCGATTCGAGATTCGATTCGAATCAAAAATGTGTTATTCGCAGCCTCGCAGGGCCCTAGTTGTAAACTTTCAGTCTAAACTCACAACCAGACGTCGCCTGAGTGCTAGAATGTTCTATGTCCTATAGGGGAGATAATACATAGTCCCATAGGGGACATAGAACATTCTAGCACTCAGGCGACGCAGAGTCGAATGCCTTTTTTATATTCCCCGCCCCCTTGCCCTAGGATGCTTCCGATGTCCTTGAAAAGTCGGGTGGTTGCATGGGGCTGACAAAAAATGTGGTGTACCACTTTGGTATTGCAAAATACAACTGGTGTCGGAGGTGTGATAGGTCAAGGCTCCTTTTGTGTTGGTAACGATTGTGGTGCAAATCCAAGGTTGGTGAATTTGACAAAGACTGGGGCATAGCGCGCTGCTCCTTCCAAACTTCGGACTTATTACGGACTTGACAACCGTTACTTATTTCCAATTCCTTATTCCACATTCGTTATCCACCGATTGCATCGAATAAGGAAATGGGAATAAGTAACGATTGTCACGTGACCGGACTTATTTTGGATTTCCAGCTCAGCAGATGTGCAAGTATCGAGGGCATGTCAGAGATGCCACAGGAAATAAAACCCAGTTGTGAATTTGCAGTAACAACAGGGGGGGGGGGGGGGGCACCAAAAATTTGCAAGACGTGACGTGGGGGTGGGTGTGGGTCTCTTGAGTGCGCCAAAAATGTGCATTTTCAACTTGTGCAATTTTTTGAATTTTTTAAAAATATATCAATATACCAGCTAATATATACCATCATTTGTGTTTCAAACCTTAAAGATGATGTTGTACATCACACTGTTAGCATAAATATAACATCAGGAGGCTTTATATGTGAGAATATTGAGCTTAATCTGGGAAAATGGCACACGTTAGTAGGGGTGGATGTCTTGATCGAAATGTAGAAAATGTGCAGACAATATTTTGGGAAAATTCTCTCTGATGCACTAAATTCAACCCAAGTTATTTATTTATTAATAGATATTTCGTTTATAAATAGAACAGCTATAAAACCCCAGTTTTATTCAGCGGCGTCCCATTCCAGTTTTCAAGAGATACAATTACAGATTGATTTGATTAATGACATGTTACAGAAGATTACTTGTATTGTACCTTTTTATACCACATGAAACGTCGTTAATTTCGACGTAACAACCCATGTGTTATTTCCTGGTTATCAACTAGTGCCTAATCGGCGCGTGGTCCCATAGCAGCAGCATTGCATTCTTTTGCGTAGTTCACATGACGTCAATTACGACAACAGGTGCAAGTAAAGCGCATTCATGACGTCATGGCGTGAAGCGTCTGGGCCAGCGAACTGATTGTCGGTTGTTTTTTGTTTTGGAAGAATTTAGCGACAATGAATTAAACAAAAAGTGTAAAAAACATTCGAAAATTCATGTGATATACAAAATCTTTGACTCGTGATGTTTGGATATTAGATTTTTTGAAACTCGTTTGATGAATTCGGTTCACAACTCGCCTAAAGGCTCGTTGTGAATCAAATTCATCAAACTCGTTTCAAAAAATCTTATAGGCCTATCCAAACATCACTCGTTTGAGATCCTCTATAAACGTAAGTATCTATACAACAGTGGCGTCGCCGCTACCGTTCCTGTACGGATACTTACCATCGTTTCATATTTTCGTTTGCTTTTTTCACATTTGATGTGTTAATATTTTGTTGTTTGTCTTGGTCAGCCGTTCCACTCACCACGTGCTGCTCCATTTTTGTACCTATTTTCGTGCATCTCATTTTGCATTCTCATCTGTCATTGCCATCCATTCTGGGTAAGTTCGCTTCCCAAAGACATCTTCAGCATTCATTTAACCCTGTTTTCTACTCTTTTTTTTTTTTTCTTTTTTTTTTCTCAATATTTTCTTTCCAAATTTTTTAGTTTTTTTTTTCTCTCTGCTTTAATTTTTTAAGAAGTGATGTCCTCACCGGATCCATCATGGCCCATTCCTATTAATACTTGTGGGGGTGCAGATTTATTGAAACTCCCTGGGGTGTCATTTAAGGTTGTTCATGACCTTCTTTTGTTGAGGGAGGAGGAGGGAAACCTGACAGAGAATTTGTTGCGTGACATTCCCAACCTACAGGTTACTAGGGGTTTCCTAGCAGCTATTGATTTCACTCCACAAGTACCTGGGGATGATGATGAACGGTCTAAATGTCCTCATTCTTCGATGATGACACTTGCCACCCCCAAAGAGCAACAGCAAAAATTCAACTTCAGTATTTTAGATCCTATTAATAAGCCTCCCTTGACGGGACCACCCCCTACCACCTAGACTGACATAAAAATGGCTGACACATTCCAAGATATTAAGCCCGATGTTCAGAAGTTAGATAAATTGATGGTGCCTTCCACACAAGTAACGTCAGTTTCAACTAGTTACCCCACTAACATGGGTTTTTGGATGGGAAGAGGAGGTTGAGAGAGCTTTTCAGGATATCAAAAATGCCTTAGCCTCCCCACCCCTTTTGGTTTTTCCCAACAATGATGACCCTTTCATTTTAGATGCCGATGCCTCTGGCCATGCCATAGGCGCAGAACTTATCCAGGTACAGAAAGGGCAGGAAAAAGTGGTGGCTTATGGAAGTATCGTATTACGTCCCGAACAAAGAAAATATTATAGGACACGCAAGGAACTGTCAGCTGTGATACGTTTTACTCGGCAATTTCGTCATCTGCTACTGGGTAGGCATTTCACTGTTCGCACCGATCACTGTAGCCTGAAATGGCTTCTGAATTTCAAAAATTCCCAAGGTCAGATAGCTCGTTGGCTAGAGGAGTTGACTCAGTATCACTTCACTGTCCAACACCGCAGTGGTTCTAAACACACAAATGCAGACGCCCTATCACGCCTTTCCGATGACCAAACTTGTACGCACTATTGTGTTGGTATACCACTCTCAAAGCTCCCTTGTGGGGGATGCAAATATTGTACAAGAGTAGATAGAAATTGGGGTAATTTCTTTACTGAAGTTGACAATGTAATTCCATTGGGAGGAGCAGCTGTAAAACAAGCACATACTCCAAATCAAGAAATTTGCTAAATGGTTAAGGATTCAGATTGTTTGTCATTTTGTGGTCTGGTGGGAGTGGAAATTAATAGACAAAATAAACAGATAGAGGCATTTCTTAGTCAATCTGATTCCTATGAACCCTACTGTGAATCTACTGGTTTAAAGGTTGATCCCCCTGAATCCTTCGAATCAGATCATGCTCCCATAGAGCTTGGCATTGATCCAGCCCAGGTCAATGCCCAAGCAACCCAAACCGATTCAAACCATACTGGATTTGAAATACGAGGTTATACAGATAGTGATATTATGACTGAACAGAGGGCAGATCCAGATCTTGAGCATTTGATTCAATAGTTGGTGTCACAGGAGGATGCAGAGCTTTTTCTGACTGGTCCTGTGGCAAAAACCTATTGGATGAACCGACAAAAGTTTAGTCTTGATAATCAATTGCTCCACAAAGTCCGTAATTCTGGCAACAAAGTTTTGGTAATTCCTAAGTCCCTACAGCCTGAAGTGCTGTCCCTGAAGCATGATATTCCATCTGCTAGGCACAAAGGTATTTCCCGTACGCAGAATAGACTAAAAGATAAGTATTATTGGCCACGTATGTCAGAAGATATTGAAAATTATGTAAAATCTTGCGTGGCCTGTAATCAGAAAAAGAAACCCTCTAGGCATGCCCGTCATCCATTAAATTTGTACCATGCTGGGGTACCCGTACCCATGGAAAGGGTGCACTTGGATTTCTTGAGACCTTTACCCAAAACAGACCGTGGTAAGGGGTATATACTAATGATGGTTTATCAATTCACCAAGTGGGTCGAATGTATTCCCTTGCCCAAACAAACTGCCGAGTTAACAGCCTCTACAGCTGTTAATGAATTCTTCTTTAGGTGTCCACTCCAGATATTTACGGACCAAGGAACTAACTTTGAGCGTAAGCTGTTTTCACTTGTTTGTGAAGCCCTACACATCCTTAAAACCCGTACAACTGCTTATAGACCCTCCGCAGATGGGCAGGTCGAAAGATACAACAGAACATTAATGGATGCCGTCCGTTATTTTGTGGGCCGAAAACAGTCAACTTGGGATGTACATTTAGCTCAGTTAGCCGGAGCTCTGAGGTCAGCTGTTAACCGGCATACTGGCTATACTCCAAATAGAATGATGCTAGGGAGAGAAGTTAATCAACCCTCCGATCTAGTTTTCGGTCCTACATCCCCAAACCCTTCCATCTCAGATGTTCCTGAATATGTCCAAACATTAACCCATTCTATTCAGGAAGCCCATGAAATTGCTCCATCAACTCTTAAATGTCAACAAAAGATCACGAAGAAGTACTATGGCCATCATATACAGGTAAATCCTTATAAAGAAGGTGATATTATGTATATTTTGAGTCAGGGGAATAAGCGTGGTGAAACTAAAAAGTTAAAACCTGTGTGGAAAGGTCCTGGAATAATCTTGAAGAAAATTAAATCGTATATATATATAAACTTCAGCTGTACAACAGAATAGTTACAGTAAATCATGACAAAATGAAAATTTGCAAGGATCGAGATTTGCCCCCATAGATTACAAGGCATAAATCCCGTACCCAGGAGACTGGAGCAGGAGTCCCATTGTATTGTTTTTGTCGGAAACCCGACTGAGGAGATTTTATGATTCAATGTGATTCCTGTTTAGAATGGTACCATGGGCATTGTATTAATGTTACCTCGGAAGGATCTACAGATTTTGATGTCCGATGACCCCAGTATAACTTCTATGTTCAGGTGAGATGCAGCAGAGTGAATCTGATTCAGACAGCCCTAGAAGGGCTTGGATAACCAGGGGAAACTGCCGTGCTTTGGATGCCATTCGATATGACAAATGCGCGCTTTTCTTACGCGCAATTAAGCCTAGATAAGCGCACAGTTCGTGACAGGACTTCTAGTTTTAACTGTACCTCATGTCAAGTAACCCGATCCTCCACGCCTGACCTTATTCTTACCAAGAAAATATCTGTTGAAAAGCGTGTTACGTTCTCTGACTTTCAATCTCCCACTTCATTGAGGGAAGCAACCAATACCATCTCTTCACTCCCCCTGGATGTACGCATGTCTCCCACAGTGGCAATACGTAGTCCTCCTGGCATTCCTGTTCCCATCTACGCTGACAACACAGTCCACCCTCCTGTCTTACCTATCATAGATCCATTTAGCTCTTCTCCCACCTATTCGGGACCAATCCATGCAACGAACGCCCACTTCCATGTGGATCGTTTCTGTAATCTCATCCATTCTAATGTCTCGGCCACAGAACTTCTAAACTTGGTCCCATCCCAATCCCCAGAGACCCCGGTCACAGTGGTAGGTGGTGTTTCTGTATACTGTAAGCCGGCAACTTTTCCCACCATAGCAGACCCCAACCCATACATCAGTACTGCCGTGGGGTTCCACCCAAAGCACTTGAGTGATATCTCGGCAGAACCGATGGATAGAGTCATAGAAAAATTAGAAAGGTTGTTGTCATTTGCCGATGCCCTTGGGGAGGTGGGGCTAGATCGTACGGTCCCTGGAAAGCTCCACATTTATCAGGATGACTTCCTGGAAAGGGTCCTACGGTTAGCAACCCCAGAAAAAAACCCTCCCCCTTCACCTTAGAGGCCCAGACTCAGACAGACCATCTATGGACGTTTATGCACGAGGTCTCCAAATCGTCAGTCGCCGCTGCAGTCGACATCAGAAAGTCCATTTACATTGTTTTAGCGGCCATGCTGATGTAGTGGCTGACTGGACCCAACGGTTCAGTCGCTGATATTTCAGCGTTGGGCCCCAGATTATGACATTTACCACTCGCCAACTCCAGGTGCTCAAGGCGATTCCCACCAACCGTCTCCTTCTGGAGACAGATGCACCATATTTTGGCCACCAGCTGAAAGTCCACCACTCCACACCTGCTTATGTAGGGGATGTGGCTGCTCGAGTTAGCATCATCATTGGCCTCCCCCTTCCCATCCTTTTGGTCGCAGCATCTGACAACTTGCAGTTGCTGTACCAGTTGCCCCACCCATAAACCTTGAAAAATACAGTACCCCTCATAGGGGGGAAATGTCGTTTTATTTCTGTCCTTATGTTTGTATTATTTTCCTAAGGGTGGGTCACAAATCAATTGAAATTGGCGGGTGGATCTTAAAGTCAGGGGGAATGTGGTGAAGTCGTTCTTAGTACCCCGTACTCCTGTTCGGAACTGGCCAACCAATCGGGTCATGTTCCGAACAGTTTTTAAACCCCAGTTTCTTTGAGCGGCGTCCCATTCCAGTTTTCAAGAGATACAATTACAGATGGATTTGATTAATGACATGTTACAGAAGATTAATTATATTGTACCTTTTTATATGTAAGTATCTATACAAGACTACAGTGTGCTGCACACATCAGAATTGAGTATAAATAGAGGATCTCAAACGAGTGATGTTTGGATATAAGATTTTTTGAAACGCGTTTGATGAATTTGATTCACAACGAGCCTTTAGGCGAGTTGTGAATCGAATTCATCAAACGAGTTTCAAAATATCTTATATCCAAACATCACGAGTTAAAGATTATGTAGATCACATGAATTTTCGAATTTTTTTATACTTTTTATTTAATTCATTGTCGCTAAATTCTACCAAAACAACCGACAATCATCAGTTCGTTGGCTCAGACGCTTCACACCATGACGTCATGAATGCGCTTTACTTGCACCTGTTGTCGTAATTGACGTCATGTGAACTACGCACAAGAATACGATGCTGCTGCTGCTGCTGCTGCTGCTATGGGACCACGCGCCGATTAGACACTAGTTGATAATCAGGAAATAAGACATGGGTTGTTACGTCGAAATTAACGACGTTTCATGTGATATATTATTTGTACATTGACACACATGGGTTCAGTCTATTAGAACTAGAGCCAATACTATAAAACTTTTACAGTTGTATTTCCTCCCCATTAATGTAACTGACAATAATGAATCCTTAGCATTTTAAATGAAATGGCAATTTGCCAACTGGCAAATTGCCAGATCGTTGAAAATGCTACTGATTCATTTTAACCCTTTAAAGTCATAACTAGAAAAATACAATTCTAGAAAATACAATTGTAAAAGTTACATACTGTTGACCCCAGTGTTGGTTTGGTTTCATGTTAGATTTTAGAGTGTTGAAAATCAGTAATGGGTGTCCATAGAATTAGAGGCGTTGGAACCGGAGACACAGGGGGACGTGCCCTCTCCCAACTTTTTCTGAAAATTGTGGAGAGAGAGACAGAGACAAAGAGAGAAAGGGGCGAGAGAAGGGGAGGAAGAGAGGGAGGGGAGAGACGAGGGGAGGGAGGATTGGAAGGGATGGAGGGAGGGAGGGAGGGAGGGAGGGAGGGAGGGAGGGCGGGAGATGGGGAGAAAGGGGGAAGAGTGAGAGGAAGAGAGAGGGAGAGGAGGGCTCTAGAGAGAGAAGAGAAGAGAGAGATGGGGGAAGAGTAAGAGAGATGGGGAAGAGGTAGAGAGTGAGAAAGATAGATAGACAGAGAGAGAGAGAGAGAGGGGGGGGGGGGGGTGAGAGAAAGATAGAGTGATTAAGCCAACGACGACATCTTCTACGTTATACAATTTCTGCATTCAACTGAACTCATTGATTTTCTATACATATTAACCCTTTACCCAACGTAACGGCCAAAACCGGCCAGCGCTATTCTCAAAAATCGCCAATTAATTTTCAAAATATTTTCATTTTTTGTCTCAAAAACATAGGTTATGACCCCTCGTTGGAACGAGCTCGTCGAGCTCGTTCCAACGAGGGGTCATAACCTATGTTTTTGAGACAAAAAATGAAAAAAATTAATTATTCAAGAATTTTTTTTGCAAGTGTCGTCTGCTTTTCATGTTAGGTAAGGGGTTAACTGGTACAGTGCTGGAAACCTATATTTGGAATTTATTCTGAAGTGCAGGAACTGAAACTTAAATAATTCATTTTCTTTGAATGTACTTCAGATTATCTTTGAAAGACATTATTTAGTCTGTGTGGATTTGCTTTATTACAATTTATCGTCGCCTGAGTGCTAGAATGTTCTATGTCCCCTATGGGACATAGAACATTCTAGCACTCGGGCGACGTTATGGTGGAGTTCCTGTTAGACACTCCTGGACACCCTATCATTAATTGTAACAAGGCAAGTACGAGTAGATGAATTTGGGTGACCAAAGACAATTTAGCACTTTACCGTTTAAGTTGAAAAGTGGCTTTAGTGCTCTTCAGTTATTAATGGCTTCACAGCTTTTCCATCGAGTTCTGTTGTGCACGACTATTTCTATTCGGAAGATCATTATATAATGATAACTCTATAGAGTAATCTCCCTTGCATCATCTTGGGGATTGACAGAATTCGAGAAAGGGAAGCATGCCTCAAGGTGTATTTCTTTGTGCTCCAGTTAGTCAGTTGTAATTCAATGGCCCACGGGTGTGCGGAGTCTGCAGCATCCTTACCCCACTTTCAAAAACATGGGTTATTTGGGTAAACTGTAGATCGTAACTAAGGCAAAATGAAGCTGTTGGAATTTAAGAAATTAAAAAAGATCGAATAACCGGGGGGGGGGGGGGGGGGGGGAGGGGGGAGGGGGAGCCTTCTGCAAAAAAAAAAATGCAGATACTGATGCTTATTTTCTGTTTTCAACACATCTGAAGACCCACCCACCCCATCTGTTCATTTCTATTCCTATTTTACCAATTTGTTCCGGTGTTATCTAGACATCCTACCCCTAAATACATGATTCTGCCTTCCCATCCCCACGATTACAATTTTTCCCAGATTTTTCCTGGAATATAGCGGTCAAAAATGGCCAGAAATTTAACCAAAATAAGCCAATCACAGCCTGATGTATCTTAGATATCTCTCAATGAAACATATGGGTATCATTAGAGCCGGTGTGACAGGAATGATAGTCCGTAGGAAAATTAGTCCCTCTGGACTATTATTCCGCGGAATTATAGTCCTAGGTCTAACATTCCGAGGAATAGTAGTCCGCCGGACTACTATTCCTAGGAATGTTAGACCTAGGACTATAATTCCGCGGAATAATAGTCCAGAGGGACTAACGTTCCTGTACGGACTATCATTCCTGTCACACCGGCTCGTCGAGTCCGTTCTTATGAAATCCCTATTTGTATCATTTTATGTAAAAAAAAGTGAGAATTTGTTTGGAAAAATCTATAATTTATTTCGTTTTAAAAAGATATGTTGAGTAAAGGGTTCAATGTCATAAATGACTCAACTTACTGTCTTTCAACGAGATATATGTGAAAGACCGTAAGCTCAGACATTTTTGTGTGGGGATTTGGTTTTTTTTCGTCTGAGGTTTTCAAATTCATTACTCATTTTAAATTACATCTAAAGCCCTAATAGAGCTAGTAAATGTTTTTTTATTGACTCATATGAGCTTGAAGTTAAAGCCAGTAATTTAATTTTACTAGTTTTTTCTGTTATATACTTCCTGAAATGGCAATGAACAAGAAGATTCCTTGATAGTTCATGCTAGATCTGGATAGATCACTGGATGGAAATTCTTTTGTTGCTGAATAGTACAATGCTCCCCGTGGTCTTCCGTGAGCGCCAGAGCACCGCGCTTGTTCTGTGCATGCACAAAACAAGCGCAGAGGTCGGCGTTCTGATCAGGGCGCTGCAATGACTCAGTACTATCACCGTGGCAGCGCAAAGCGAGCGACGTGAGCGTCCTGTTGGCGTAGCAAGGATGGATAGAAGCTCCTCGTGGTCGCACCAAGAAATCAATCTTGTCCTCTGCGACTGCATTGAGCTAAATCATACTCTCACAATGTGCCTCTCATATCCTCATTAATCTCACTGCGTCTCTCTCTTATTGCGCTCTTACTGCGCTGCCACGAGGCGTTATGGACTGGTTCCCGCTCATATAGAACGTCCACACGGTGCTGCCACTGCGTCTATGGCGCTCGTTGTACGTCCAAGCTGCACAAACGACGTTCTTCCGACGTTTTCAGCAGGTTTACAGTACGATCCCACTTTGAAATGCGTTCTGCTCACCCACACTCACAAATGGTTTAAATACATCATCCGCACCAGCAATGGGCGTAACAGTGGGTGTAGGGGACGGTGGTGGTGGAGGATACTGCTTTTCTCTTCATCCCCTCTGTCCTTGGAGCCTTGCTTTTGCCTTTTACCATTGTGACTACGTTGTTCGATGCGATGTTTAGCGCCGAAAACAGACTGATGACTGGAGCACGCAGGAGGCTCTATTTATACTCTCCGTGCCTTCGCAGAGAACGTTTTGCAAATGTATTGAGAACGTACTAGCAACGCAATGACAGCGACTTTGACGCCCTAAGAACGTTTACAGCGTAGAGGAAGCACAGGGTGAGCGTGAGACTTGACAAAAGAGGAACGCAATGGATCGTACTAAGAGCGCAATCAAAACGTGATAAGCGGAATAGGAGCATACTAAGAGCTACCTTGTTTTAAAAGTTTGCCAATTTTGGACAGTTTTCCGCATTTTCCTGCGTATTATTCATATTTTGATAATTTTTCAGCGCAATGCAAGCGCCGGCCTGATCGCAGCAGAGTGTGACAGGGTCTTAACCGAAAAAGTCAGTATATTGTTATTACATCCACATCTGAAAATGTTCACAGATCTTTGCTCCGGCTAACTCTGAACCTATTAAACACATTGATCCGTAACAATTAAATAGAACACCTTAAAGATAGCCGAGTGCACTGGTTTTCATATAAAATTGTACAAAAAATTGTACAAAAAAAATTTGCAAGCACTCGGGAAAAAATTGATTTTCGCCTCCTTGGTCACCCACCCACCTACACCAGCATCAGTGTCTGCAGTTTTTTCCAGACCCCCCCCCCCCCCCCCCCACACCTTCCTGGAAAAACTGAATAAAATGCGAGGAAAATTAACTTTTTTCTGGCTTTTAGGTTCGAATTTAATGTATAAGGCAATTCTTGACGCCAATTTGCCATGTCCGCGTGGCGTTCGTGCTAAATAATAATAACACTTTGGCCGGCCGCTGGTTTATCGCGGTTCTCAGAGGAGAAGGCATTGGTTACCCCTGTGCCCCAAACTGCATCCCTATTCCCACGCTTCTTCTCTCCTCCCAACACTCGGAGACGAACTGCTTGATGACATCCCTTGCCCCATTCTTCCCAATCTCTCCGATTAGCATATTAGCCCTCTCCTTTGAATCACTCATTCACCACATGCCCTTCATTCTCCTTCCCACTTCCCCATTACCCTCCCAGTGAATCTTGTTCTTTAAGTTTTAGACTGGTATTTTGGGTATTCCAGTAGAAAGTGTTCCAGGGTTTTTAGACATCCAGTCCGATTCTCGAAATAATCATTCAAATTTGTTGGAACAAACAGGGTGGGGTAGAGTCCTGGAAAGTATTTGCCGGCACGGGGCTGAAAAAAATTGTTTCTAACATTAGGATACCCCCACCCCCGTACTTAACAATTATCCAAACAATTGGGGTCTCACCCTCTTTTCCATTTGCAGACACGAAGCTGAAGAAATTTGTTTCACTTTTGATGTTTATATGCGTCCTGCAAATGTTCATTTTGCTGGAAAAAGAGCTGCAGGGTAATAAAGTACCCGGTACATGTAACATCTACACCCACACAGTACACGATTATCCTAATGTACCTAGTCAGGTGGTTGTACAACCCGAAAATGTAAATTCTCATTTTCTGAAAATCGAGACCTAATCGCCCTTAACCCTTCACCTAACGTTATGACCAAAATCGGCCAGCGCTATTCACAAAAATCACCATTCAATTATCATTACTTTTCCATTTTTGTCTCAAAAACATAGCTTATGACCCCTCATTGGAACGAGCTCAACGAGCTCGTTCCTATGGTGGGTCATAAGCTATGTTTTTGACGAAAACAATGAAAAAAATAGTTCATTAAGAATTTATTTGCAAGTGTCTTCTGCATTTCGTGTTAGGTAAAGGGTTAACGTGTCCTCTTCATCAAAAACGGATATCAGATAAATTGAGATAGTTTATCATTGACTTAAAAGTATGCCTTGTTTAATGATACTGATGTTGATGATGAGAGAAGATAAGATGACATCCTGTATCCCGAATTGGATCTTTGGTGTCATTCATTTTACCCTGACATGTTCTATTTTTTGTGGGGAGTACAATGTTGAAAATTGTCCTTGGGCAAGACCCTTCACCCCCATTGCCCACGTGGGGGCACGGTGACGTTGTAAACTAAGGCGCACTGCATGTCGATGGTGCACTTGTCTTCAACCAATGCTAACCCCGCTTGCGAGGAGATAGTGTGTTGGGGAGCTGACAGTTGCTCGATGGTTCTCTCCGAGTACTCCGGCTTCCTCCACCCGTAAAACTGTCGTGGTCATGATTGGCCATTGTGCAAAAATATGTGACCTTAAACACCAATAAATAAATATCAGTGTTGAAAAGAAACATTCAAAAACAGCGTATATCAGTTCACGACCCAGCGTGATGTATCGGAAGACAAGAACGACAACTCGCTAATACCCTCGCCCCCCCCCCCCCCCCCCCACACACACACACAATTTCCGTGTATTACGAAAATTGTGAAAGAAAATCAGGTAAGGAAAAAAAACAGTTTCTCTGTGAGAACCCTAGGACATGAAACAGTGTTTGTTTACTGTTCTAAAAAGCTCTGTTTTAGTGGTAAAATAGGATCCAGTCACCAATGCTTGGGGTGGAAGTCCACTAAAATGGGCAACATGGGTATTAACGATTGGCTACACTTGGCTTTGTATCCTTGTTGCGGTCACGATTAGCCATTGTTCAGAAATATCTTAAGGGGTCGTCCAACATGACTTTGGACATTTTTTTTTTAATTTCCACAATGACCTAAATACGAATTAAAGCGGTGAATAACGACATATTATATACCAAAATAATGACAAAAGTATACAAAATCTGAATTAATCCACTTTTTAAAAAAAAATATTTATTTTTTTTGCGTTTGATGACAAAGAAATTGCAAGCCGCATAACTAACCGTCGGAATTAACAAGGAACAGATCGGTAATTCGAATGTCTGAGTTGCAAATAAATGACTCCACCCTCTGTTCTCGGAGAAAGCATATTTATCATTTCATCACCAACGTGGTGAGAACGCTCAGAGGAAAATGGATGACCACAAACTATAGATTGTGTTCGGATGACATGTTTGTTATGATCACGTGGGTTTCGGTCAAAGTTGGAAAATGATTTGATTTCCCAAGATCTGAAATCTGCAAACATTTCACTGCTGTTTTTGAATCTGGGAGACGGCGTAATGTACAACACATAATACATTCATATCAAAATATTCAACTGACAATGTGATAATTGCGAGATACAGTCCTTTGTAGCGGTGTTGAGTTCAGAAACTGTACATTGTGACGCAAGTGTCAGCAAGGGATTAATACGCCACCGATTCGAACTACTATTATTTGGTTGGTGACGATGAAAACATAAAAGTGGAAAATTATATTTGAAAACAAAAATATATTCACATCAACATATATTGCAGTCCTCACAATTGTATATTTACGAAAAAAATAATGTTACTGTCGCCGAACTATTCTAGTGACGTAAAGGCTTGTCGAAGTCTGCTAGGCAAAAAGAAGCCCAATGTCAAGGATAATTTTAGAAAGGTTGTTTCCTGTTCACCAAATATAGCGAAATGTTGTACCATCGTTAATGTAAATGTCTTCCTCGCACAACCGCATTGTGTGTAAGATGGATCAACGTCGATTTTGATCGCTATTTGGCACCAAAAGGTTGCAATAATCTATGTGTATTGACAGTCTGTTGAGAGAAATAGAAAGAAGCCACCAGGAGGACAAAAATCACACGAATTACCGAAATGAGACAACAGCGTCTCATAAGTGTTTAGATAAATGAATTTAATAACTAACATAATCCCGATTTATATA
This sequence comes from Pictodentalium vernedei, assembly GCA_031216915.1. NCBI lineage: Eukaryota > Metazoa > Mollusca > Scaphopoda > Dentaliida > Dentaliidae > Pictodentalium > Pictodentalium vernedei. Next base: position 37,623,724 of record CM062295.1, on the reverse strand, counting down.
TTTATTTATTTGTGTTTCAGGTCATATACTTATGCACAATGGCTAATCATGACCGTGACAATTTTACGGTTGGAGGATAGATAGATAGATATTTATTTCAACAGTATAAACAGAAACATTACAAGTATGACTCAAAGTTGTACAAGCATCACTTATCTGTTTACACCGTAGGGAGATTACATAACCAGATTGATTGTCTACCTGTAATCCCCCCAAATATACAATTCTACATCCAGCATCGCATGGTGTTTACAACTTGTCTTGGTATTACCAATTAAGCCCCAGAGTAGAGTTCACAACTTGGTGACCGAATCATATTTTCCCAATATGACGAGGGTACCAGAACGAAGTTATGTCAAACGTGTTTATAATATCACTACTTATTTTATCTACGCCTATGGGTCCTAATATCGTTGCGGCAGTCGGGACAGTAGGGATTGTCGCACTGCACATCTTCATTATAATTAGTTAATAATTTGTCCGTTAAGGCCTTTTTAAACTGATTTCTATTGGTTATTTGCCTAATGGAATCATCCAGCTTATTCCAAATTTTTGGAAACGCGTATATAGGTAGCTTGTCCAAGGTTTTTATTCGAGACCTACTAACATGTAGCATGTCAGACTGTCTTGTTGTCATGTGTTGATGATCTGCGCGCACAGTAAAGAAATCAGCGAAAGATTCGGGAAGTAGGCCATTTTTCCAGTCGAAAACAAAGAGACATGCGTGCAGCGTGAATAAGTCTGTGACTTTCAAAATCTTGTTCCCGGAAAATAATGGATCCGTATGAGAATTATATTTTTTATTGTTGATGATACGGATAGAGCGCTTCTGTACTTTCAGAAGTTTGTTAACCCCTCTAGAATTTCCCCATATGTGGATACCATAGAGGAGATGACACTGAACAAGTGCATGATACAGAGTTTTCAGAACAGAGTGAGGCAAGGTTTTTTTGACTCTGTTCAACGAGTAATTCGCCCAAGATATTTTAGAACAAATTTTTGAAATATGAGTGTCATAGGATAGATTTTCGTCGATATAGATGCCAAGAAACTTTAGGGATTTTTCTTCTTCGAGAGGTCCGACACGAGAGATATTTTTATCATTAATACAGACATTCATCTGTTTATGGGAGTTTCTCCGTGTAGAAGGGTTAATTATCATATATTTTGTTTTATTGGTGTTAAGTGCAAGCTGATTAGCTGAACACCAATCATATAGTTTTGTTAGTTCATTATTGAAATACTCTTCTGAAAACTCATGGGATAGCGAGTCATGTGCCGTCGTATCATCAGCAAACGAAAGAACCTTCAACGACGTTGATTCAGCTATGTCGTTTATGTATACCAGGAATAGAACAGGTCCGAGTATTGAACCCTGAGGAACGCCACAGGTGACCGAGGCAGCATCAGACTTTTGTTTACCATAAGTCACGTATTGTGATCGCCCCGTCAGGTAATTTCTAAACCAATTGTTACATATTCCCCTGAAGCCGTATTTTTCCAGTTTGGTCAACAAGATTTCGTGGTTTATTGTATCGAATGCTTTAGATAAATCAAGAAAGGCTGCTAAGGTTACGTTCTTACTATCTCTGTTACTTTCGAGTCCAACGCTTTTTAGTAGTTGCAATACAGTGTGTACGGTTGAGTGTTTTTTCCTAAAGCCGTATTGGTTTTGATACAAAATATCGAACTTATTTAGGAATTTCACAATCCTATTACACATGAGTTTTTCCAATACTTTGGAAAATACGGGTAAAATACTTATGGGTCTGTAATTGTTGAAACAGTGTTCGTTGCCAGCTTTAAAGATGGGGATTACTTTTGCTACTTTCATTTTATCCGGAATTATGCCTTTGGTAAATGAGTTGTTGATAACGTGAGTTAACGGTGAGGCTACACAGTCTATGGTCAATTTGAATAGATTGGTGGAAATTTCATCGCAATCTTCACTATTTTTAGATTTAAATGAATTCGAAACATTTATAATTTCCTGCTCGCTTGTTGGAGTGATGAAGAAATTTCGTTCGACACTGTTGCGCATGTATTCAAGGAAATGTTTAGATGGTGTTGCTATAGTTTCACTAGTATGTTTGCCGATATTGGAAAAAAAGGTATTAAATGTCTGGGCGATTTCGGAGGAAGAATCAATTTTCATGTTGTCTTCTGTGACAAAGAATGTCGGCAGTGTCGCCATTCGTTTAGTTTTGTTTATGGATTCATTTAATATTTGCCAACACTTCCGTAAGCTGTTCTGGTTTTCCATCAGTATTTTTCTATAATAGCTTGTTTTACATTGCTTTTTGATCTTATTAAATATTCGACAATAATTTTTGTAATTTTTTATGTTTTGTTCAGTTGGAGACCTCAATTTTTTGCAGTAAAATTTGTGTTTATTATTGGAAGACACAAGGAGGCCTTTAGTCATCCATGGATTTCGTTTCACTAGTCTTTTCGGTGGCGAACTACGCAGGATGGGAAATGCCTTATTGTATGCGAGCTTGTACATTTCGATAAACTTATCATATGCTAGATTTGGGCAATCAGTTTCATAAACGCCTGAGAAGTCGCATTGCGCAAGGTACGTTTTAAAAAGTTCAATTGTGCCGCGGTTAATTTTACGTTTGTTTGATACGGGCGCTTCCCATTTTTGTTTGGAGAGGGAATCTATAACGAAAGTCCCGAAGTGATCTGAAACATCTGTAATAATTATGCCTGAGCTGGATTTGGCTGATGTACTGTTCGAGAAAATGTGATCGATCAGTGTCGCCGAATGGCTTGTTACCCTGGTGGGTTTAGTGATGTGCGGCAAGAAACCATGACTTGTTAGTGCGTTCAGATATTCACTAGTTTTTGTGTGTATGCCACATTTTAACAAATCAATGTTGAAATCCCCCAAAAGATATGTCCGCTTGTTTTCATCATTCAATTTGTCAGTGATCTCACTCAGTTTTTCGAGGAATACGTCAATATCAGCTTTGGGCTGCGTGTTAGGTCTGTAAATTACTCCTACTAATTTCGGAGACTTTTTTGTCAGGACTTCAATAAAAAGAGATTCAATTACATGGGGGACAAATACGGATAAATCCTGTCGCACCCTGTACTCAAGTCCCTCCCTGATGTATAATCCTACCCCTCCACGACCATCATCGCCATCAGGTCTTGAGTGTTTCAGTAGCTGCTGATAGCCATCTAGATGGAAGGAGCACCCAGGAGGAATATGGAAAAGCTCAGAGAGACCGATGATGTCGAAACTATTTTTAAGACTTTGGATATCACATAATAACTCTTGCAGTGGTTCCCAGTGTGCTTTAAGACTTTGACAGTTCAAATGGAATAATGAAAAATTTTCATGATTATTATCGAGGATTGGGGGTATCTCTTGGGGTAAAAAATATTTGCATTCACCACTAACAACTTCGAGACGGAAGTCATCCGGGTTTGAGGAGTCATTTCCACTTATTATATAACGAAAATCGTAGTTCACGTTGTTCTGGATCTCGTCTAATGAAATGTTACCCGCCATTATCCCAATTCTGGTCACCAAGTTGGCTCATCATGAAAACATTTCGAATCCCGTAATAGCGAAATGCGACAAGCAGATCGATATACCCAGGGCCACATACTAGTGGTGTACGCTTTGAAGGGAGCTCACTTGTTGGGGAGTCAACTATGTCTATTTTATTGATTTTTCTATTAGATTTTTCCGACCTATGCGATGCTGGATGTTTTGTTGAAGTTGAAAAATGAATTGAAAAGTATAAAGAACAAAATATATAAACAAATTTCATTGTGACTGAGTATTCCGAAGGGTGAAAAATGGAGTGATAAAAGTGTATGATGGTCTAAGGTTTACCCAACGCAGCTGTGACAATTCCTGCAGTCTTTACACGTGAAATTGGCCAAGCCATACGTTGTTTACAAGTGGCACCCAAGGCGTATTATGGTTAGGTCCAATGTGAAGCGTTTGAAACATTACTATTGCAAAGAATGTTTATGGGTTATTTCTTCTGGCTGCAACTAGCAGGGACTATTTCTTACGTCAAGGTACGCTTGAAGCCGTCCAATATGTCTTGAGCGATAGCAATTTACACGCATGGGGGCAGAGGGCCATACTAGGTGGTCACCATAGCACTCCCATACAAAGTAGTCACCTCGTCGCCACGAAAATGCGAAAATTGGCAAAGAGGTGATGTTCGTCTTTTATAGGGACTTGGCACCTGGTGGGGGCGGTGATGGCCAAGGTCGGACAAGTGTGGACTACCCCTGTAACGTATTGGTTCTTGCTGTTCGTAAATTATATGGAACGGGATAAGTAAAGTAGCTGCAAGAAAGAATACTAAGGGTGTCACAGTTGTCAACGGCCGGCGGCACCAATGCTGTGTTTTTTCTTCTCACATTTTCTAGTACATTTCATGTAATCCCGTGTAATCTATGTCCCGGGCGCATAGCTTGAAAATCTGAAGAAGACTGAATAGAGCTGTGGCCAATCTCAGCTGCGTTGGGTAAAAGGTTGAGATCATTTTCAAGTACATTTCGTGTAATCCCATTGAAAAAGTGTTAACTGAATTTGGTGATCACGTGACGATTCAATAATAACCCTTCATCCTATGCCCCCAAAACACAGGCCCTGTCCCCCTACCCAAACGGACGTGTTGCTTTCGCTCCAGTAAAGTGTTGTAACCTGCATGCGGGGGAGTAGGGGGAAAGGGGGGGGGGGGGGGCAAAACATAAAAAATATGAGAAAGAACCGTCACGTTTGGTAAAGGGTCGAGAGCATATTCTTTTTCGTTTCATGTGATCCCAATGAGAAATTAGAAGATGCATGCGCATTCGGTGGTTACGTGAAGATTCCGTGATAAATCTTTTTCCCCACCAGTCGTTTCAAATGGCTTAGGCGTTTACAACCCTGAACCCGATTAAGCGGCCCGACGACAATGTGTAAGTGGTGGTCAGCCATATATCCACCACTAGAAAAGGCACTGTTCGTAACGAAGAAGGAAAAATGTGCAATTCAAGTTCGTCATTTTTGCCTCCAAAACATGGGCTACGTCCCCTCACCTAGACGCGCGTATTATGCTCGCCTTGGTAAGGGATCGCAACCCATGTTCCGGGAACAAGGCATACAGATCTGAAAATAATTGGGGGTCGCAACCCATGTTACGGGAACAAGGCATAAAGATCTGAAAATAGTTAGGTGGTGTAGAACGTTTTTTCTCTTTATGCTCGATAAAGGGTTAAGAGCATTTTCTTTTGCATTAGTGTGATTCCGTTTAGAGATTACAAGTGAGTTGGATGATCACGTGATGATTTCGAAATAACTCTTTATCCTAATAATCGTTCAAAAGTACTAAGGGAAATAGCTACAACATGAGACATCCTTGGAGAAACTGCATGTGAACCTGGGATCATGAATCACATGCAGATTTCACATGCCGAATCCCACTAAGTTGAGTAGAGCATTAAAAACACTTCCTATAATAATTCGTATAATCCCCCTGGAGAAACTGCATGTGAATCATGGGATCATCATTCACATGCAGATTTCACAGTCCGATTCCAAGTAAGTTGAACGGAGCGTTAAAGACACTTCCTATTAAATCTCGTATAGTCTCCCTGGAGACACTGCATGTAAATTATGGGATCATGTGATGATTTAGTAGTAACTCCTTATCCCACCCGGCTTTCATAAGTACTAAGAATATTAACTGCAACATGAGGTATCGTAATATATGGCTCCAGCTGTACGAGATATTATGATGGTTCTAAAACCATGCAAACTAATTATTCAGATTTTGTCAGTTAAATAAAGGTCCCTGCTTCATAAAATGTCTTGGTGATTCTAAAATCCTGCAAACATGGATAGTACTATATCCGACCCAGCAAGCCAGTTGCAATGCTATCCATGTCAGGATTGTTCCACTGAGTTGAACCCGAGACGTAACTCTATATCAACCAAATGTTCAGAAATGCTAGGTTAAATAATATAAACAAGGTTCCAGCTACATGGAATATCGTAATGGTTCTAATTAATTTATTTGTTTTTTCGATTTTAGCGTCACATGTTTAAGCACAATGGCCAAAAATAACACAACATGGAGATAAAATCAAGATTAGTCAATCGTTTATACCCCATGTTGCCCATTTTAAACTTCCTCCTCAAGCATTGGTGGTTGAGTGCTATTTTACCAGTAAAACAGAACATATTTATGCACAATGGCCAATAATGACACAACATGGAGATAAAATCAAGTCTAGACAATCGTCCATACCCCATGTTGCCCATTTTAGACTTCTACCTCAAGCATTGTTAACTGGGTGCTATTTTACCAGTACTGGCCAATAATGACACAACATGGAGATAAAATCAAGCCTAGACAGCCGTTCATACCCCATTTCCGTGATAACACGGAAATGGGGCATGAACGATTGTCCAAACTTGATCCTGTTGTTGACTGGGTACTATTTTACCAGCAAAAACAGGACTTGTTTACCGCGGCAAGCAAGCACTGCTTTACTTCCCGGGGTTCCCACAGGGGTGAACCTTCTAATGTGTCCACTGATCAAGCCGGTCCCTGTGCTATCTGTCTCAGCATGGTTCCGCTAAGTTAAACCCGTATAAACGATTGTCCAAACCCGACTTTATTGTTGACTAGGTACTATTTTACCAGCAAAACAGAACTTGTTTACCACGGTAAACAAGCACTGCTTCTTTACTTCCCGTGGTTCCCACGGGGGTAAGTTCAAATATATAAGTAATATAAGCAACGCTCCAGCTGCACAAGATATCGTGATGGTTCTAAAACCATGCAAACCAGAATTTCTCAGTTAAATATTAGTCAATCGTTTATACCCCATGTTACCCATTTTAAACTTCCTCCTCAAGCATTGGTGACTGAGTGCTATTTTACCAGTAAAACAGAACATATTTATGCACAATGGCCAATAATGACGCTATTTTACCAGCAAAACAGAACTTGTTTACCACGGTAAACAAGCACTGCTTCTTTACTTCCCGTGGTTCCCACGGGGGTAAGTTCAAATATATAAGTAATATAAGCAACGCTCCAGCTGCACAAGATATCGTGATGGTTCTAAAACCATGCAAACCAGAATTTCTCAGTTAAATATTAGTCAATCGTTTATACCCCATGTTACCTATTTTAAACTTCCTCCTCAAGCATTGGTGACTGAGTGCTATTTTACCAGTAAAACAGAACATATTTATGCACAATGGCCAATAATGACGCGACGTGGAGATAAAATCAAGACTAGACACTCGTCCATACCCCCATGTTGCCCATTTTAGACTTCTACCTCAAGCAATGTTAACTGGGTGCTATTTTACCAGTACTGGCCAATAATGACACAACATGGGGATACAATCAAGCCTAGACAGCCGTTCATGCCCCATTTCTCGGTTAATGACACAACGTGGAGGTAAAATCAAGTCTAGACAACCGGCCATACTCCATGCGCCCATTTTTAACTTCTACCTCAAGCATTGTTAACTGGGTGCTATTTTACCAGTACTGGCCAATAATGACACAACATGGAGATACAATCAAGCCTTGACAACCGTTCATACCCCATTTCCGTGATAACACGGAAATGGGGCATGAACGATTGTCCAAACTTGATCCTATTGTTGACAGGGTACTATTTTACCAGCAAAAACAGGACTTGTTTACCACGGCAAACAAGTACTGCTTTACTTCCCAGGGTTCCCACGGGGGTGAACCTTCTAATGCATCCACTGATCAAGCCGGTCCCAGTGCTATCCGTCTCAGCATGGTTCTGCTAAGTTAAACCCGTATAAACGATTGTCCAAACCCGATTTTATTGTTGACTAGGTACCATTTTACCAGCAAAACAGAACTTGTTTGTCACGGCAAACAAGCACTGCTTTACTTCTCTGTTTTGCTGCTATTTTACCAGCAAAACAGAACTTGTTTACCACGGTAAACAAGCACTGCCTTACTTCTCGGGGTTCCCACGGAGGTGAAGGTTCTAATGTATCCACTGATCAAGCATGTCCGAGTGCAATCCGTCTCAGCATGGTTCCGCTAAGTTAAATCCGTGGCGTAACCCGAAATATAAGGTGTCGTTTGACTTTTACAATCGTCGTGTCGAGATCGAGGCTAACAAACGACTGTATATGGGCTTCCCCTTTCTACTTTAAATTCGATGATACATGTAGTACTTTCAGAAAATCCTAACGTTTGGGATACAGTTCTGAGAAGTTCTGAAATGGTAGCTTTTCAAATGCCTTAAGATATATTATTTCTACAACATCGAGACAGGGCTGTTTGTAAAGCATCGATGAACACAGAGACGCCTTACCCATGTTACCTATGCTGCGATTAGTTGGTTTAAATAAATTTTATCACTTAGGACATGATAACTTCCTGCCTAAAATGTAATGAGTCGCCCGCTGCGAGTTTGTCTTCCAGAGCAGTCATCTCCCCTGATGTTACGACACGGTGAACAAAGCCGGTCATCAGTTTAACAAAAATCACACCATCTGTCGTCCACGTTCCTTGAATTTTGTTGCTTTTGTGCAGCCTGCGTGCTCTAGCGGCAATCAGACCGCGTCGTTTAGTCAGATCTTCGTTCAAATAAAGTCGTTGCCCTGTTTTATGTGGTTGAATGCACTTGAGTTTCGAGAGGTCAACAGATTTAAGTTTACTTTTTGATTTAAAAAGGCTCTGGCGTGTCCTGTAAGTGTTAAGCCTAAAAATAATAGGACGAATGGTGGGCGAAGCAACTTTCGGTCCCAAGCGATGGCTTCGTGAAATATCTTGCAGCCCAATCGGAACACCTATAGCTTCAGCGACCTCGAGGATAATCGTGTCTGTATTTTCACCCTCTGATTCGGGTATACCAGATAGCCTAAGATTGTTGCGCCTTCCGTATTGTTGGAGGTCGTCCAACTCTTCAGATAGCCTTGCGATTGTTACATCCTTCTCCCGTATATTGGTTTCAAGAGCGTCAATCCTAGTTTCCATATGAGTACCCGGAGAGAACCACCGAGCAACGACGAGCAGCTGCCAGCTCCCCAACATCGTAACTCCGTACTGCAGCACAGGCAGGGTTAGATTGGTTGAAGACATGCGTACCATCGACGTGCAATACGCCTCAGTACACGGCGTCATCGTGCCCCCATGTGAACAATCGGGGTTAAGTGCCTGCCCAAGGACACAGCGCGGGAGTCCGAATTGATCGCTCAGACGGTCACCAACCCAGTGATTAACCTGGCTCGACGTTGCTTAACTTCGGTGATCTGACGAGAACCGGTTACTTCAACGTCACCGCGCCCCACATAATCCCGATATTGTTCAGACCGATAACCCACGGTCTATAAAATTAGTATTGCTAAGCAAATCAGTTATTAATGTTCTTAAATCTCACGAGAAAACAAGTCAAGCCTCCCCAAACAGCAACTACAGAAGGTCGATAGTTTCAAAACAAATGAAGCATACCAAACCATGAACACAAATGAATAAGAAGCCATGTTTTCTAACTGAACAAAGCCGATTGATCTAAGTATTCTGTACGCAGGACAGGCCATTTTTTGTTGTTTTGGCCACACTTGAGCATTCAAATGGCACTCTTGGCAGTTGTCATTGCTCATGCAACCCCAGATATGGACACAGATAATATCAAATGAGGAAGTTTGGCAGTGTTTCCCTTTTTTGGTGTATCAATCTTATCTTCTTTTACCAATTCGACGCAGATGTCATGCAAAATGACACAGAATTGTGGGGGGGGGGGGGGGGGGGGGGCATGGTCACAGCAGACTAGTGTTCAACCGATTACCAAAAATGGTCGTTGACCGATTACCGGTTATTTGAGCTCACAATCGGCCGATTCCGATGCTGATTCCAATTGTAATACCGTGCACTAGGACAAGTCGAGGCTCGAAAGAACTACATTAAAATGAACATTAAACTTC